>JAWQFJ010019295.1:2500-31539 GCA_034096865.1 Theodoxus fluviatilis | reverse complement strand
TTTTGAACATGATATTACTTTTGATTGCATTTTTGACTCACATGCGAAGCAAAAGTGAGTCTATGTACTGAGCCGTGTCGTCCGTCCGTCCATCCGGGCGTCCGTCCGTCCTTCCGTCCGTCCATCCGGGCGTAAAAAACTTAAACGTTGGATTTTTCTCGGAGACTATTAAGTCTATCAACACCAAATGTGGCATGATGGTGTATGATGACAAGGCCTCAAAAAACATACATAGTGACTTGACCTTGCTTCAAGGTCAAAGGAGCCATAAATGTGGTCTCAAAAACAGTCATTTTTCACATTTTCCCAATTTTCTCCCACGTTATTGAGAATGGCGACCTTAGCTACAAGTGGTATATAGGTCAAAGCAAGTCCTATCTTTTGATACCAGTTTGGTTGACCTTGCTTCAAGGTCAAGGTCACAGGAGCTCTTCAAAGTTGGATTGTATACATATTTTGAAGTGACCTTGACCCTGAACTATGGAAGATAACTGTTTCAAACTTAATAATTATGTGGGGCACATGTTATACTTTCATCATGAGACGCATTTGTTCACATATCATCAAGGTCAAGGTCACTTTGACCCTTATGAAATGTGACCAAAATGGGGTAGTGAACCACTAAAAGTGACTATATCTCATGGTAGAAAGTGCCAATAAGCACCATTGTGCTTCCTATGTCTTGAATTAACAGCTTTGTGTTGCATGACCTTGGATGACCTTGACCTTGGGTCAAGGTCACATGTATTTGTGTAGGAAAAATGTGTAAAGCATTTCTTTGTGTATGATGTCATTGGTAGGTTTAGTTGTTTGACCTTGACCTTGAAGGTCACCTGAAGGTCAAGGTCATATAAAGGTCAAGGTCAAGCATGTGAGTCGTATGGGCTTTGCCCTTCTTGTTATGTTTTAGATGTACCTAGTCTTTAGGTTAAAAATGTATTCTAAATGTCTATTTGAATATTGTAGTTATTTTTGACATTTTGATTGATTTCATGTCCACTGACTCCATGTAACACGTGACAGGTAAAACGCAGATTTGACCTGTTTTGAACGTCATGTTACTTTTTTGTGTTTTGATGTTCCATAATTACCTAATCTTCAAAATATGACTGTATCCAAAAGGTCTATTTAATATTATAGTTGTCATTTTTGACATTTTGAATGATTTCATGTCCACTGACAACAGTGTAGCACGTGACAGGTAGAATGCTGTTATGACTTGCTTTGAACATGTTTTGGTATTGTTTCTGTTGTCATATTCCAGAAATAACCCAATCTGTAGATTGTAACTGAAAAGTTAGTGTATGTATAACGTTCTGGTTGTTATTTCAAATATTATGAACATTTTCATGTCCATTAACATTTTGTAACACGTGACCGGTACAACAACATGTTTAACTAGTTTTAGCAAACTTTAAACACTTTTAGGGATATGTTTATCATCTGTCAGTGTTTCTGTTGAAGTGTTATAGTTTATTTTAGTGTTTATACTTCTTGTGGTTACTCAGCAGAAAGTATCAGTTTTGACTTTTATGATTTTTGAGCGTCTTGCGACATTACGTGATGCTGCATTCAAGATTTGGCTCCAAATGTACTTTTAAAGACTGATAATGCTTCTGCTGGGTCTGTTCACTAGAAGTAAATCAACACCAGTTGTATGAAATGATATTAATGGCTTCTGTGGTCAGTTTTGCTGCACATGTGGCTTTTCTCAAAATTAGCGTATCATGGCATATTATCAAACAGTACACATTTCCCAAATGCACAAACCATTCTTTTATTACAAAAATGTGTTCATCAAAGACTAAAGTATCACTTCAAACACAAAAAATAATCAACTGAAAAGGTTTATTTTGTCACAAATGTCCAAGCACCCCCCCAGCACGTTTTGGCACAGCCTCATATATATGTACAACTACAATCTCCTGTTAATTGCCAGGGTGAGCAGCAAGGTAGTTTTTACAGTCACTGTACATCTCACTGAGATCAGCAGGGGGGAACTGAAAATAAAAAAAAGAATGTTTTAGCTGCGAGTTGCAACTACTAAACTAGCTGAGTTCTGTGGAAACAGACGACAGAAAGGCTTCAATTCACAACTTCCGGTTCAACCACTTGTGTTTGAAATCACGTTTTATGCATCTAAACTATGAAAAACAAACTGCATCAATACACAAATACCATTAAAACGTTTTCCTCCATCAGCAGGTGCAATATTTTGACCAGTTGCTTTGACTTTAAAAATTCAGTGACTTCAATACGAGGACAACCGGCGCATCAGATCTGCAATCGGTCTTTGTCAAAAATCGACTGAGAGTTCAACGTCATTTTCAAATATTTTCACGAAATAAAATCAATAATCCGTCTACAAAAGCAACCATAAGATTCTTCTTTTTAAAATAAATGTTCACTTACCAAAACATCGTTCGATTTTCTGGAGAAATGACGAAGTGAAACAGTCCGGTGGAGCGGAAGATTTTTCCGTGTCGACCACGTTGAGACATTCAAATTGAATGAGCGGCGCTTTGCGCGTATGCGCCGTAGATCTTAGTTTCGTATGTCATTAAAACCGGCGAAAAACGACCTTTTTGACGCTACCAGTAATGTGTAGGCCAGATTCAATAACTTTTATGAAAATCCTCTTCAAAGTTCAATGTTTTTTGAGCGATGTTTTTAATCGAAAATCTGACAAACTTCGCAGAATCATTGAAGAATAAAACTTATACGAAAATGAAGCTGAATCATTCCTCTTTCAGCCTCAAATCATTTGCATACCATGAACGAAACTTTTACACACGCGCAATGGAATTTTGCATGGTGACCCGATTCCGCCAACCACGCGAGACGGAAAACCAGTGGCAGCCAGCGCTGCGAACGCTGCGCTTTCAGCATGTGGGATTGCTTTTCTAATTAATTTTTACACTTGCGTTCTTGCATTAAACTAATATTAATTAGCTGCAATCGATAGACGAAGATTCAAACTTTTTATTCCCATGTTTAATATTGCTTGAAAAACAAACAGAATGGAGAAATCTCTTCTGAAAAAAGGCCAAATTTCAAGCAATTTTGGCGTTTCCCACATAGCGGTATAGAGGCTGCCGGTACCTACTCAAAGAAAATGATGTTTCAGATATATTAAAAATTTAATTGAAGTTTTTATCAATTCTAAAGAAAGATTTCAGCATTTTAAGTATACATGTGCTATTTGTGTATGTGTCTTTTCCAGCAGCAAATAAAAAAAGTGTAGGGACGTTGTCAAAATTTAGGGTTGGTTGGCTGGATGAAGGAAACAAATGAGTGGGGTTTTTTTTTTTGCCTTATGCATTTTCCTGTTCAATATACTCATGAACACTAAATGTATCAGTTCTATATGTCTATTTATTCTAACCACTTTCTATGGAGCCTACAGAAAACTGAAACTTCATAAACCTCAGTGCTTGCGTTGAACTTCCAATTTCTGCTCTGGTACTGTTTGCATGTTTAATGACCACAGGAAGACTAGAATGGGTTCCTGAGATGTAGCTCTGGCTGTGTGTTATGCCCACTATGTAATCAACAGAGTAGTAATACCTTTGACACAGGGTTCTGCAGTATAGTAAGCAGTGAAGGGACGTTTTCACCCTCAGGTCCTCTTGCAAAGTAAATAAGATGGCAAATAAAATTCCTCTTCCTAGGACTAGGCTGGATTTGGCAAGCTATGAGGATTGATCTGTTCTTTACAGTAAGCAGATGATATTCATAATATGTGTGCATTGGTCTGAACTTGTGCAGGCTGTAGGTGAGATAAAAGATGTTTCATGCTCCATTTAGTGTACATAAATGTTGTTTTCTGCATGTTTCTCATCTTTTGCATACTATTTGAGAGGACGTTGTGTTGTGCAGGTGCCAAGGTGACAGACATCCAGTGCGAGACCCCAACCTTCACTGTGGCCTGGCACCCTAAGCGCTACCTGCTTGCCTTCGCCTGTGATGACAAGCATGATCGCGACAGAGACTCGGGCACTGTCAAAGTGTATGGATTTCCTCCCCCTGAGAGCAGCTGAGTGAAAGTTCGTCAGCCTTGTTTGAAAGATCTTCTTGGAAGGATAGCATGTTCACTTTGTCTATTCTCTATGGATTATGCTGGCAGTGGCTTGGGGTGTAGGATGCAGAGATTTTGCAGGGTGAAAGTTGATCAACACTGGAAATGCTTCTTTCCACTGATGATGCATCATCACTGAAGTCTTTCGCGCAGCAAAGATGATGTCAATGTCATCGCATGTGGGACCTCAGGCCAAATTCTGGTGTGCAGGGGTGCGCGTACACAGGGTAGGCTACGGTAGCAGCAGCGGGATTCTGTTCACTTAATTTTCTGGCCTGGCATTTCCGATCAAGGCTGGCTTGTTGCACCATGTCTAAGATGCAGGGAGGCACTGACATGCATGAATAAATGAACTGAAAATCATGACATGGGAAGGTTATATCCTGGCTTATTCTCTTTTGTTGGTGTTAATTAAGGTCTGATGGATGGTATAGAGGCTGGTATGAATGTACATGAAATGCTATGGCCACTAGTGTGAAGCCTGATTGCTGTACTTAGTACTGTCATGTTTGAGGACTTAGCTCTTGCTTGCTGGTTTCCCAGCTTAAGAACAGTGGTATTTGTACTGCATTGGTGAGAAGACTAGATGCTTCATTCAGTGCAGTTATGTTTGATAACTTCACTCACACCTGTTGTCTTCTGACCAAGGATGGTGGTGTTCGTATGCAGCGCCTGCCTTGAGCTGCCTTGCTTCCATGGATGTTGCATTGTTGGCTGATGACTCAAATCAGCCACTATCAGAGGGGCTGTTCTCCGTAAACTAAGCACAATTTCATTGACCATACCCTTTAACTGAATATTGCTTCAATTTGTCTCGCAACAATTTAAGAAACTATCTGCCTAGCAAGAACAATGTTTTGCAATAAAAGATTTTGTGAGAAACAATGCTCCAGCCTTTGGCCATTTTAATATTAGTAATTGGTATGCCTTAGCTGAACTCTCATTGCAGTGAACAATTTTTATGATGTGTAAACCTTGGTTGATGAGCATCCATTTTCTTTTATTGCCTTCATTCTGTAAAGTATCTGTGGGAGAGGTAAGTTACCGGTTCTTCATAGATGGTTTGTAGCTTCCACAATGCTGACAGCATGAAAGATACTATTCTCATTTGAATGGGGATTGGCAGCAAACCTTGGGATATTATGATGCAGATGCCCTGTATCTTTTCTATTTCATGTTGTTCATTACACATCATTCTCTCATAATGTTCTTATATTGTGATGGTAACTATCAGGTGGAATGCTGTAGAAGTAGTGCCATTTTGTACTATGAGGTAGAGTGTCAGAGCTCTGCATTCAACTTTATCTGAATTCATACATGTACCATGAATGGTGTGTTCCTGTTACATCGTTTCTTGCAATAAAGTTTATGAAGTGCTTTTCCTGTTTACTGGTGTGTGTATCAGTGTTAAAGTACAGCATAGAGCTAGATTTGCTCAGTGGTATCTCATCACTGACTGCTGGGCTTTGGGGGCATGGTCCGGGATGGCATGCATGCACATTGGAAACCCTGTCCATGCATAAAATTGTCGGTATATACGTGCAGTTCTTCCGAACAACTGGCATGCACGAGCATTCATTACTTCTTCCTTAGATTAGTCCACAACTTTATGGATGGTTCTCCTCATCCCTAAAGCCAACCATGGCTATGTCATGTAGACAGCACCTGCTGGTTAGTTACAAAGGCAAAAGCCATGCAATGTCATGTAGACTGCACCTGCTGGTTAGTTACAAAGGCAAAAGTCATGCAATGTCATGTAGACTGCACCTGCTGGTTAGTTACAAAGGCAAAAGCCATGCAATGTCGGGAAAACATTTACATTTACAGTCATTACACAGCTGCAGTATGGGCTTAAATGTGTTTATGATTACATATTTCATACTTGTATGTAAACTAACATGATTATGCATTATCAACTTAGTATGAAATCGTGATCAAAAGATTATTTCCACACATTGCAAATCGACACAAAGTGGAGGTAGAATTGCAGGTGATAGGGTGCACAGCCGTAAGTTTGTGGAAGGTGAATAGAGCTTGGTGTGGTCAAAGACCATGTCTTTGGTGTGGTCTTGCCACACTGTGTCCGCAGTGAAGAGAATGCACCCTTTTGATTGGTTAATAAAGGACAAAAGACAAAAAATCTCCTCATTGTTTGTGGTTCCGCAGACTTACAAATGCTTGGGCATGCCAGCGTCTGTATGACCCACGATCATCTGTAACTACCTGCAAAATAATTTGCTACCTACAGCCAGGTCTTATGGGGAGGGTTTATGAACACTCATGCACACACTCCCAGGAACTCTGCCAGGGGTGGTCCCAAGTCAGGGACAGAGTATGAAAGCCCAACCAAGACTGAATGTGAGACAAATGTAGGCCTACGGTGTACTGACATGTTTCTGCACCAAGCATGATGCATATCAGAATGATGGTCGAAAGTCCTTGCCCAAACGAATTTCTTCAGCCTGAAACAGAACATGTCCTCAGATGTTGATGAAAAACTTGCAGCTTGCTTAGAAAGCCCTCAGTATGGCTGACCTGATGATTTACTACATGTTTTCACAGGACCATCATGTCAGGAGTGAATGTAGATGGATGGCTATGCTGATGATAAGAACACTACTGTTTCCAGGTGTTATAGAAAGATTGTGGTGATGTGGGACAATGTCGACCTTAGTTTGACTTTTTGTACTTGTCAGAACGATAACGATAAAGCTTACCTTGCAAGAAACCACCAGCATGTCCAGTACTGAATCAATAGATTAAAGAACTTTATTTTCAATTGCTGTGATGTTAACTCGGCACCGCTGTCTAATTTACCATGTGATGCGTTGCTGCACCTGTGTACCAGAACAGTGCTGCTACTCCACACACACCTAGAGGTAAGGAGCCGGTGTCAGACTATACAAAGTTCACCTGGAAAAAAAGAAAACAGAAAAAAATGACCGGAGTCTGACCAATTGTATTCTCTCGTGAGAGAAGTGGGCCCTGAAGAGGGCCGTTACTAGAGCAGTCGTAGGCTTCTAGAGCAGTCGTAGGCGAGCTTTCGGAGGGGATCCTCCTTCTTCAGGCCAAGTGGTACAGGACTGGCAGGCGTAGGGTTTAAATAGGGGACTGGCGGAGGCTCGTGCAACGCAAGTCCCCCGAGAAAAGCAGGAGTGGACATGCGCTCACCCCCGTAGAAGGACCGTCCACACCGCAGAGAACAGGGGGAACCCGTGCCACAGAGCAGGGCGGGCTCAACGGTAGTGAGCCATGAAGCCCGTGTCTCTGTTGAGCCCGGTGTGCTGCGTGCCAAACCTGATGATGAGTCTCTGCTCCATAACCCGACGTTGGTGGAGGTCGTGCAACCCGCCCCTCAGCACGCTCACGAGCATGTCAGCGGGTGAGTGGTCGGACAGGTTGAAGTGTTCGCTGACTGGGAGGGGCGACAGGTTTCTGATGGTGGCGCGGTGCCCGTTCATCCGTTGGCGGAGTCGCTGACCAGTCTCTCCGATGTACCAAGCGTCAGGGCATCCTCTGCGGCACCTGATGAGATATACCAAATCTCTGGAATGGCAGGTATGCTTGCCTCTGACGTGGTGTACGGTCTGGCCCCTGGTAATCGTCGTCTCCGTGCAGATGATTGCGCACGTGGAACACCGCGCCGCCTTACAGGGTTGCAGATGCTCCACCACTCCAGTTCCCACCCGAGGCATGTCAAGCAGTCCATCCCCTATGGACAGGCGCTTCGGATCCACCGAATCTGCTCCGATGCGGGGGATCGTGACAGGCACCTCCGGGGACTGAAGGCGGCCCTCCTCCGTAGCGGACACCACGGTGGGAGCATCGACCGGCAGTTCTACAGGGCCACTACTAAAAGACGGGAGGAGCTTCTTCTTCGTCGGGACAGGCACTCGGGGGCCAACAGAGTCCCTCTAGTCGCGAGTTTCTTCCCTGGGGCGGAGAAGCTGCGGAAGGTGATTAGGAGTCTCCAACATTTCCTCAGTGAGGACGAGCGCCTCTCTCGTGCACTTCCGGCTCCTCCTGTCCTCGCCTTCCGCCAACCACCTAACCTGAGGAGTCTGCTGGTCCGCAGCAAATTCCCCGACCACCACCCCACGGAGGACGGCAGCATGCAACCCTGTAAGGCGGCGCGGTGTTCCACGTGCGCAATCATCTGCACGGAGACGACGATTACCAGGGGCCAGACCGTACACCACGTCAGAGGCAAGCATACCTGCCATTCCAGAGATTTGGTATATCTCATCAGGTGCCGCAGAGGATGCCCTGACGCTTGGTACATCGGAGAGACTGGTCAGCGACTCCGCCAACGGATGAACGGGCACCGCGCCACCATCAGAAACCTGTCGCCCCTCCCAGTCAGCGAACACTTCAACCTGTCCGACCACTCACCCGCTGACATGCTCGTGAGCGTGCTGAGGGGCGGGTTGCACGACCTCCACCAACGTCGGGTTATGGAGCAGAGACTCATCATCAGGTTTGGCACGCAGCACACCGGGCTCAACAGAGACACGGGCTTCATGGCTCACTACCGTTGAGCCCGCCCTGCTCTGTGGCACGGGTTCCCCCTGTTCTCTGCGGTGTGGACGGTCCTTCTACGGGGGTGAGCGCATGTCCACTCCTGCTTTTCTCGGGGGACTTGCGTTGCACGAGCCTCCGCCAGTCCCCTATTTAAACCCTACGCCTGCCAGTCCTGTACCACTTGGCCTGAAGAAGGAGGATCCCCTCCGAAAGCTCGCCTACGACTGCTCTAGAAGCCTACGACTGCTCTAGTAACGGCCCTCTTCAGGGCCCACTTCTCTCACGAGAGAATACAATTGGTCAGACTCCGGTCATTTTTTTCTGTTTTCTTTTTTTCCAGGTGAACACACACACCTACTCATACTCTCTCTCTCTCTCTCTCTCTCTCTCTCTCTCTCTCTCTCTCTCTCTCTCTCTCTCTCTCTCTCTCTCTCTCTCTCTCCTTCCTCTCTCTCTCTCTCAGTGTGGGTGGGTGGGTGGGGGTGCTCGCGCTCTCGCATGTACATCTTCAGCTAGAAAAAAATTATCGGAATCCCTTTCACTAACGGGCCACACTAGTGAACTTGTCCGAGGAAAGGGTTGCGGACCCCGCTCTGCTCGCGGGCCATGGCATCTGATTGAATGCGTTTTTACATAGGAGTTTATGCTCGAAACAGCCAAATCGCCTTGATGACTGCTGTAAATTTGATATACATCGTAACCCAGTTTGGCTGAAAGGGCATGTCATCTGTTTGTCAATTATTCACATTTTATTGTCATTATGTGAGCGGAATAACCGCCCAAGATTGCGTATGTGAGGTAGCGAGCACGTTATAATTTGGTTGTCATTCTGTGCGGAAGTCACTGCGAATTTAACGACCAACATCGCACCCCTTTCCTCGGACGAGTCCATTAGTGTGACCCATTAGTGGAAGGGATTCCAAATCCTCTAGGTCTTTCCGACCAATCATCCAGCTATTGTGTTACGTGCGCACAAGATCTTGGCATCTTTATTAGTACACTGATGAATTATTTCATTCTATTTTCAAGCCCACTAGGGTAGACTTTTTCTTTGTTCTTATGATATGCAGGACAGTCTTATAACATTAAAAAATAATGTAACAGATTGTTCATATTGTTGAACCAACCTAGGAGGCCTTGGTGAAAGACAATTTATTGATAAGATTGAAAAATGAATACCAACTGGATTAGTCAGAAGCCAACTGACAACATTTAAATCAACCTTGAACAGATCGACCGAAACTACAGCTATGGAGCATTGTGCTTCTGTAGGAAGTTTCCTGAATGTGCTGTACTTGTTGGTAACATGACGATTGGGTACCTTGGCATGCACGGCAGCTTTGCAGGAACGGGGATTGGATAGGAGACCTCACTTTCTGCACAGCGACCCTTGAAACATACCTTTGCATATTCCTCTTAAAACTCTGATGACTCTCACTGCAAGAACAAAATGTCTCTGAATAACTACCATGGCAAGTGCACCCTGTTGAGATCCGAGTGTCTTGACTGTTTGCGCCACAACCTCTGCAGACATTACAACTTGTGCCTCCCCAAATGTTGTCCTCTGCCTCAGTTCGCAGATTCCCGTGGTTGGAGTAACTTTGAACCGTGGAATCGGGACTTGTTGTTAGTGATTCTCCTTCTTGAAACCTGTTGTCTTGGAGATCGGCACTGCAGAAGGCAACTTCAAAGGCACCAGGGTTTTCAAAGTCTTCTTGCTGATAGTCTCTCCTGCGAACTGACGTAGTGGACTGTCCTCCAAGACTGAATGATGGACATTCTGAATTCAGCCAACAATAACCTGAGGACTCATGCTGATTGCTACTGGAGGAAGCCATGTTAGCCTCAAAATCACATGGGGCACTTTGGAAAAGAGTATATGCATTGGGATGTTCAAAGAAATGTTGACCTCTAAGCAGTTCCCAATCTGTATGATGAACGTCATTGTTGTAGCTATAGTCACGGAGCAGTCTATTCTCATAGTTTGCTACATCAGAGGCACGAAGTACACTTTCCTCAGCGCTGGAAGTAGTTGCTGAATATGCCAATTCAAGAGCGTTGTCTTCAACACTGATAGTTTGTCTTGTTGCTGACACGCTCTCGCTGCAATTCTCACTTTCAGGAGTCGTTCTGGTGCTTGATGACTGGTTGATACTTGTGTTTATGGCGATGCTGGGTCGACCTTCAAGATCCCACATGCAGTCGTGCGAACTTTTGATGTATTCTGATGGATGCCCATTATAGTCTGATTTAGAGTTTTCAACTGTACAACTCGACCACTTTGATGCACTGGTTGTACAGTCTTGACTATTTGAGACTTTTGTTGATGACATTTCATACATGTCAACATTATTTTGTGGCTGCTGTATCGGTGGAATGTCAATGGATTGATTTTCATCGTACATGTTCTGACAGAGCGAAGATGGATGATCCGAACAAGTGTGACAGATAGCGGACATTCCAGAGCGATCATGCACGTTGGAAGTTTGCGCTGATGATGTTTGATGATGGTATTCTTTCGCATGATGCCTTGACGGGTTTCCGATTTTGTATACCTTCTTTGAGTTCTTCCCTGCAGTGATATGCCATCCCGGAACCTCATTCGAACTACTACTCTGGATTGGTTGGCTGCAGTAACAATTTGCACAGATGTCCGGCAGCACTGTAGTAGTTGTCAGATCGCAGTCAGAACACCAGTTTGGGGGCCTCATCGCCCCAGACAGCCCACCTGAGGTGGATGTTAAGAGTGAAGTCAAATTCTCAGTGTAAGTGAGCTGAGGGGTCGTTGCCGTGTTGAAGTCACCTGTGTTCCACAAACGACTCTGAGTAGGCAAAGCTTGGGACAGCGAAGTCCCTGCTGTCGAGTTGGGCCTGTTTGAAGCTGCGACAGCGTGTTTTGGCTCAAAAGCTTGTTCACCATTGCCCATAGTTTGCCAGGTGGTGATATGACAGTCCGTAGGGGTATTCTCTAAGATGCAGTCGTCAGCAATAGATTCGCAAGCATCATTCTGGATGCTGCCTCCCAAACCTGAGGATATGTCACAGTCTAAGAGGCATTTTTTCTTCACTGTCGTACATTTTGGGGTATGTTCGCGAGCATCCAATGGCGGAATCACACCTTGCCTCTGAGAGGAACTGTAATTGACTTCTGCAGCATTCAGATCTGCAACATTTGGAGGGGAGTTGGTGTAGGATGTGCAATGGATACTGCTGCAAGGCATGGGGGTTGGGAGATTACACCAGGGATTTAGAACGTGCTGAGCAATGCAGTCTCCACAGAGGGGCTGTGGTTCCTGAGTTGGCAATGGATTTTTGGATTTATGAATCTTGAAAACTCTCACATCACTGTGCGTGCGGCATGAGGAACCACTGCAACTGTGACACCGTTGGCTGCCTATCGCACCCTGACCTTCCTCGCTATAAATATGATCCTCGTACCCATATGATGTCGACACATCGGATGCGTGAAATGAACAGGTTTGAGAACTGTGGTTTCTGGTTCCTGAGTAGGATGATTCTGTGCTTCCTCCTCTGGGCTTTCTTCTTCCTGGAGAGCTACAGGAGGAACAAAAATAGTCGAGCGTGCTTCTTGGTCTGCTGGTTGTGTTGTCGCTGACGGCTGACGACTGCATGATCTGCTCCCGAAAGTTCAGACGCGGAGGCTCGTGATAATTGATGTTGGCGTTGTATGATTTGTTCGAAACAGATCCAAATTTGTGTTCCTTTCTGTGTTTTGCTTTCTTTGCTTCTCTGTCAACGTTTGCCGAACGACTATCCTTTTCTGTTGAGTGAAAATACTTTTTCTGCTCCATAGATTTCCCGTCATGGCCTCTTTTGACAGATTTTGACTTGACGCCTCTGGGTGGTGAAGAAAATAGCATGGATGAATTATTTCGTCGGTTTTCATTTTCATCTGAGCCCTCAGCCTTATCTGCAACATCAGACGATGGTCGACGCTTGTCTCTTTTGCTCCCTCGCTTTTTCTCATTCTCATTGTCGTCTTCTCCTTTGTCTTCCTCTCTGCCTTCTGGCCCTTCAACCCTCCGAGTTCTTTTTTCATTCGGTGCAAGTCCTCCCTCGCTTTCTCTCTTTGAGGCTGCTTCATCTGGCTGTGCCCTATACCACCACTCTTCCACCTTGCGGTACTTGGGCTTGGATATGGTCTTGCTCACGCACTTCGTTGGGGACTGGGAGTCCAGGTACTGCTGCCACTGCTCCGCTGCATTGCGTGCCGAAACCTTCCTGTTCATGGCGGCGGTTTTTGGTGACATGTCCAACAAATTCGGGTCTGATTTCATGTCCTCCGAGGACCATGTCTCGAAAACCCTGTGGCCAACTGGAGATTTATATGTCGTCCCTCCACCATCGTCCTCAAGTGTCGCCCAAGTCTGCATGCCTCGGGACACCTTACCTTGGACCACAGGTGATCTGTTTCTCGAGCCGCGGATGTCCTCGAACATGGAAATCTTTTGCTGCAGACTGAAGCATGACGCGGACAGCTCGTTTCTGGGGTTCCTTTGGCAGCTTCCTGCAGGGCAAATGGTTCGACACGAGTCTGAACTTCTAGCCTTGCCCCAGCCGCTTCTGCTCACGTTCCTTGAACGGGTCCACCGAGACACAGAGGAGGCTGCTCTGCTCGCGGGAGTGCAGCTACAGCAAGGATCGGCGGCGATGTCGGAAGACATGCACTCGGGGATCTGTCTCCACTGTGTCCCACTCGACGTGATGCCGTCCTGGGGAAAGGAGAGAAAGGCGAGACACCCTCGCCTGGCAGCCACGTCGTACGGGTCATCGTTGTAGTCATCGTCTATGTCGTCCTCCACAGAGAGTGTCTCCAGGGGACCCATCAAGTGTCCCGCCTGGATGCGGCGTCGGCGTGCTGCCACGGCGTCCCGTAGCTCTCTCTCGAAGGCATTGTCTTGCTGGCGGTACATGGGCTGCGTGAGGAGGAGATGTCACACGCATCATGATTATGAATTAGCTTAATGCAAGTGTGGGTGAAGAGAGGAGCGAGCGAGCGAACGAGAGAGAGAGAGAGAAAGAGAGAGAGAGAGAGAGAGAGAGAGAGAGAGAGAGAGAGAGAGAGAGAGAGAGACGGGAGGGGGGGGGGGGCAGGGGGTTTAAGACGGAGAATATATATAAAACCAACCTCCTTCCGAAATAGGCTACTTAACACACATCAACACCTCTGTTCTTACCCACTCTTATCATTTCCTCTTCGAGACCATTACCAACCTGCAGATTCATCTTGTGTCGCGCCGTGTCCAAAGGGATCCAAGTGCGACTGCGTGATTCGGCCAGCTGATCTGCCGCCCGCCAGTACGTGTCTGCCCTGCCTCCCTTCCCAGGCAGTTCTGGGGTTGGGGGTACACAGCCCGCCGTGTAGGAGAAGGGAACTGAGCTGGAGTCCCCACACAGGCAGGGCAGTTGCGTAGAGGGACATTTGCCCCTGTGCGGGATCTTGGTGTCCGAGTGCACTCGTACTGAAGATGATGAGCTGGCCCTGACGAAGTCCCTCATGTTCTCTTCGCTCTCGTGTCGTCTTTCCTTGAGCTTCTCGTCAGCATCCCTTCGCTGGGACCGAAGTATGGGGCGCGTGGGATGAGGCAATCCTGCATCTGCCTCTCTGGAGGAAGGGTCGAACTCCACTTTGCTGTGTGTCTGGGACTGCATTTGGGGGCAACCAGGGCTCTTACTGCACTCGGTGCCTCCACTTGTTCTGCCCTGTCCTTGGGACGCACTGCAGTTGGTGGACACTGCAGGGTAGCAGAATATCTGCTGTGGCGAAATGCAAGCCGGACCAAAGGGCTGAGGCTGGTACAAACATGGCAGCTGGGCCAGAGGGGGCGCTGCAGCAACGGTGCAGGGGAACGGGTAGACTCCCTGGAAACCTTGGGACACCATTGGAGGGGCACAAGGAACTGTCGGGACTATACCTGTGGAGTAGGGCTGGAAGCACTGCGTGGCGACTGTTGCGACGGAGGGGCAAGTCTGCACGAGACGAGTGGCGTGGCAAGAAGAGACGGATGCTGGATACATTTGTTGGATCAAAGACTGGACTCGTGACTGCGGTTGACATCCAGGCGTGGTGCATCCTCCTGACCTCTCGTACTGCAGCTGGAGCCTCTCAGCATCACCGCTTGTTGATGGATCTCGTCCCCACCTTCCCTGGAGATCCCGGGAGGGACTTCTCGATGCGTCTGTAAAGAGCCTCAGCTCAGAGTATTCTCCCTCATTGGAATTCGCACCATGGACGAGCGTGATCGTAAGAGTGCTGTTTCTGACCTCTTGCTTTACCCTGAACTTGACACCTGGATTGTGGATCAGGGTGATTTGGGAAGGCAGATCTCTGGACATGAGTCCAGGATACGAGGGTTGGGGCTGAAGCTGAAATTGAGATTGAGACGGTGGCTGCTGGAAGCCCGGCGGCATGGGTGTCATGGTGCCGCTCTGTGCCGGAGTCATTGAACCTGCAGGTGGACCAGGCTTGCCTCCAGGCAGACCAGGCTGGCCTCCAGGTGGACCTCGTGGATCATATGGTCTTCCAGGCTGACCTCCTGGAGGACCAGGGGGTCCAGGCATTCTCATCGGTCTTACCTGGCCTGGATATCCAGGAGGGGGCATGGGCCTAGTTCCTGGAGGAGGAGGCCCCCGAGGATACATTCCCCTAGGGTCTCTAGGTCCACCTGGAAATGACACTCCCGGCCCGCCTCCTGGTGCTGAGGGGTCGGCAGGGGGAACGGTTTGTGAAGATTCTTCCCCTGCTGCTGGAGATGGTGGAGGGGCACCTGGAGGCGGACGCTGCCCTGCATTTTCAGCAGGAGCCGTTCCAGGTGCTGGAGGAGGTGCATTAGGAACCTGGGCCTGACCAGCCTCTCGTTTTGAAGTATCCGACAGAGGAGGAGGGGGTGGTTGGCCAGGTTGACCGGCAGCCTGGCTGCCTGCCTGGTCAGCTGCCGGTTTGTCTGCCGAAGGGTCTGCAGATGCCGAGTCTGCGGGTGCTGCCTCAGCTGACGGTTGCTCGCCCGGTGCAGGAGAAGGGGGAAGAGGAGGGTGAGGACCACCCATCGGAGGAGGAGGTGGAGCCCCTGGAGGGAAAGGTGGGCGGCCAGGGGGATGAGGGGGGTAGCCTGGCGGAGGTGGCCGGCGTCTTGACCTCGGCCGGTCATCGTCGTCGTGGTCATCGCGCCTGCGGTGACGATCAGACCGTCTAGACCCTGACCCGTTCGCATTCCTGTCACTGACAGAGAGTGCAGTTGGAGTTGGCGATGGAGGCGGCGGTGGTGGCTGCACAGGAGTCACTGTGGCTGATACTGACTGCTGTCTCACTGGAACGGAGTGAGGTGCTTTGCTTCCTCTTCTTGCTGGAGAACCATTCACGCCAAGTTTGTCTCCGTATTCCCTCTCATTGCTTTTACCTTTTTCTCCATGCTCTTTGCAAACACCGGTGTTCCACGAATCTCCTCGGTCAGGGAATGTCGTCTTGTCTTCCTCCGCAGCTTTGAAGCCCTGTTGATCGCTCGATGACAACCTTTTCTTGTGAGCGTCCGTCGTTATATTTGTCGTTGCTGATCCTCTCTTGCTTCGTTTGGATTTTTGCCCTCCTTTGTCTTTCATAGATGGCTCATCGTCGTCCTTTTCGATCGACATTTTCCTCTCTCTTTCTCGTGCTCCTTCGTCGTGTGGTTCAGCATCTGGTTTTCCATCTTCCTCAGGAACGCCATCTCGTTCGTCTGCTTCTGATGGTTCATTAGTCTCTGCTTCTTCAACGGGTTGTTCATCCATTTTAACTTCTGTCGTCAGTCCCGATACCTTCTTGGAATCTTTTTGTTTGTGATCCTTTCTTGCCGCATCTTTACCTGATTTGGCTGCTTTCGAATCCTTTCCATGTGTCTTTTTATCTGACTCTTTGTCTTTAATTTTTTTCTCTTTTCCTTTTGCAGACATCTTTGCTGCATCTGACTTGGAAGCGGCGTCTGTTGTCGACACTTCTTTTTTCTCTCTGTCTTCTAAATCCTTTGAGGTGTCTTTTTCGGATCCCTTGGACTTCGAGCCTTTCTTTCCATCAGCGTGTTTAGCATTTTCCTTTGAATCTTTCGATGGCTTACTTGCATCTTCACGCTTAGAGTCTGTACCCACTCTGTGCGGCTTTTTTCCCCGCTCTGCCTCTTTGGTAACTTCGCCTGATGTCGCAGTCTGTTTGTCTTTGGATTTGGCGACATCCTTGCCCGGATCTTTCGGTTTGTCCTGGGAAACATTCTTCGATTTGGCAGCATCCTTAGAGGCATCTGTCGATTCAGCAATGTCCTTGGTGGCATCTTTTGGTTTAGAAGTATCCTTGGTAGCGTCTTTGAATTCGGCAGTATTCTTGGAAGCATCTGTCGTCTTGCCAGCGTCTTTAGAAGCACCTTTCGACTTGGCAGCGTTTTTGGCAGTATCTTTTGATTTGGTAGTATCTTTGGAAACATCTTTTGATTTGGCAGCGTCTTTGGAAACATATTTTGATTTGGCAGTGTCTTTGGCAGCATCTTTTGATTTGGTAGTGTCTTTGGAAGCATCTTTTGATTTGGCAGCGTCTTTAGAAGCATCTTTCGATTTGGCAGCGTCTTTGAAAGCATCTTTTGATTTGGCAGCGTCTTTGGAAACATCTTTCAATTTGGTAGTGTCTTTGGAAGCATCTTTTGATTTGGCAGCGTCTTTAGAAGCATCTTTCGATTTGGTAGTGTCTTTGGAAACATCTTTTGATTTGGCAGCGTCTTTAGAAGCATCTTTTGATTTGGTAGCGTCTTTGGAAGCATCTGTCGACTTGGCAACGTCTTTGGAAACATCTTTTGACTTGGCAGCGTCTTTAGAAGCATCTTTTGATTTGGCAGCGTCTTTGGCAGCATCTTTTGATTTGGAAGTATCCTTGGCTAAATTATTTTGTTTATTAGGTTTCTTGGCTGCTACCTTTGGTTTGTCAGGTTTCTTTGCATCTGCCTTAGTTGTGTCAGGTTTCTTAGTATCTTCCTTAGTTGTGTCAGGTTTCTTTGCATCTTCCTTAGATGTGTCAGGTTTCTTGGCAGTTTTCTGAGGTTTTTCTTGTTTCCTTACATCTTCCTCAGGGTTATCAGGTCTTTTAGCTAATTCTTTGGGTTTATCAGGTTTGTTGGCTGCTTCTTGAGATGTTTCAACTTTGTTAGCGCCTTCCTTAGGTTTATCAGGTTTCTTGGCTACTTCCTTGGATTTTTCGGGTTTCTTAGTCGCTTCCTTGGGGTTTTCGGGGTTCTTGGCCGCTTCCTTAGATTTATCAGGTTTCTTGGCTACTTCCTTGGGTTTTTCGAGTTTCTTGGTGGCTTCTTTGGGTTTTACAGATTTCTTTGCTGCTGGTTTCGGCTTTTCTAGCTTTTTGGCTGTTTCTTTTTGTTTTGCAGGTTTCTTGGGAGCTTCCTTCGGCTTGGCTGGTTTCTTGGCGACTGGTTTTGGTTTTGCCGGTTTCGCAGCTTTTGCAGGCTTGGATGGTTTGGCAGCTTTTGCAGGCTTGAAAGGTTTGGCAGCTTTCTTGGGTTTGGATGGCTTGGCCTTAGCTCCTCCTCCTTTGTTCATGTTCCTATCATTAGATATATCCCATTCAGCGTCATCCTGCTCATTGTCTTCGTCCTCCATAGACAAAGCATGGCTCAATCCCTCGTCACCAGTACTGTCCACTTTGGAATCTTGATTTGTTTTGTGATGATCACCACTTTTTAGTAAATCATCTAGTTTGGACACATGCTTTCGGCTCTCGCTTTTGGTGGTACCGGTGTCTTTTATTTTTTCCTGAAAGTTGCCGAATTGCAATGACTGGTCTTCTGGCTTTTGCTTTTTTATTGGCTTCAACTGAACATTCGGCATGGAAACTTTTTTTCCTTCCTTGGATTTCAGCTGGACATTCAATGTGGAAATATGCCTCTCTTCTTCCTTGTCGGTTGCAATATCTTCCTTGTTGGTTGCAATATCTTCCTTGTTGGTTGCAATATCTTCCTTGTCGGTTGCAATATCTTCCCTTTTTTCTCTGCTGAAGAGGGCGGATTTAGACTTCTGGTCGTCAGTCTCTTTCGTTTTACTTGATTTCATCTGAACGTTCAACAAAGAGACACATTTTTTATCTTTGTTGTCAGTTGCAATCCCGTCCTGTTGTATTTCATTGACTTTTGTGGTTGTGGACGTCCTGCCGTCAGATTTTGTCATATCACTTGATTTCAATTTGACCTTTAAGTGGGCATCTGATGAAGAAACTCTCCTCTTCTTTTTTGCATCAAACCTCTCTGCTTTGGTTTCGTCTGTCTTCTGAGACTTCGACTTCAACTGAACGTTCAACATGGACATGTATGTTTTCTTCTTTTCATCTGTCGTAGAGGTGCCCTCCTCGGTCTCGTCGGTTATCGGAGGTTTTGATTTCAGTTGGACATTCATTGTGGTTGTGTATGTCTTCTGTTCAAAGGCTGTCGCATCAGATTTCCTTTCCATTTCCTCATCTTTGCTGGATTTGGTCTTAAGTTTTTCAGATTTTTTGCATCCACTCGGCTTCAGCTGTACATTTAGCGTTGAAACGTGCTTTTCTTCTTTTCCGTCAGATGTGAAAAAATCCTTCCCTGCTCCGCGCGATTCAGTTGCCTTTGGTTTCACATGCTTACTTAAAGTGGAGATGTGAATTTTCTCCCCTTTGTCTGGTTTCCCTGCAACCTCTGGTTTTGCCTTCCCTGGTTCTTTGGACTTTGATTTTAACTGGACATTCAATGTGGAAACATGCTTACCGTCAGTTTCAACGTCCGTCTTTTCTGTCTTCTCCAGTTTTTCAGGCGCAGATCGCTGGTCGCCTGCCTTTTTCTTCGCGCTAGACTTCAGCGGGACATTCAGCCTGGATATATGATGTGTCCCTTTATCGCCATAGTCACTGGCGTCCTTTTGTGCAAACTGAGGCGTTTTCAGGTTTGACTTTTGTCTTCCTAACATTTTCCGTCCACTTTCTTTCAGTTGAACATTTAAAGCATTGGTGTGCTTTTTGTCTGCCTCATCGACTACATCGCCGTCTTTTCGCCCGTCGTCTCCCAAATATTCAGATTTTAAATCTTTCGACTTTTCCCTTTCGATTGATTTTAACTGGACATTGAGAGCTGAGACTTGTTTGTTCTCCCCGTGGTGAACTGCCTTATCCTTTGCCACTTCTGTTAACCGGGCCGATTTTGATTTCTGGTCGTCACGATCCTCCACGTCTGCATTTGATTTCAAGTGGACTTCAAGGGTGGATACTTGCCTTTGATCTGTGTCTTTAGTGAGTGTGACATCTGTTTCCCTTGACCCTTTCCTCGACAAGCTCTTCCCTTGATCTAAAGCTTGCTTTGCAGCGGACTTCAGCTTAACATTGAGTGAAGAGACGTACTTCTTTCCTGTGGTGTCTTCTAAATCCATATCTGTCTTTTGCTGGAGTTTACTGTCTGTTGTTTCTTCTGTTTTTGACTTTCTATCTTTGGCTTCCTTCAGTTTCACGTTCGACGTGTACACGTACGCTTTTGCGCTCGTCTCGTCTCTTAGGAGGCTTTCTTTTCCTTCAAGAGATCCTGACAACTTCCTGGAAGCGTCAGGAGTTGTTCCGGTGCTACTCTTTCTTTTGTCGCCAGATAAAACACAGTCCGGTTTGTGAGAAAACTCACTCGACGACATGTTCCCCAAGCCTCTACGCCCACCTTTCTTGACAGTGGGAGACTGAAACATGGCTCTGGCAGCCGAGACTTGGGACCGGTGTGAGGAGGGCACGGCGGTTTGGCCGTATCGCTCCCGAAACGTCGCCAAGTCCAGCTTGGACACCGGGGTGGACTTAGCTTGGTCGGGGTGTTCCGTAGGGGATCTCTGGCCCGAACTGACCACATCGGTGGATGCAGCAGCGGCAGCTGAGATATTCCTATCAGCTCTTATGCGGGAGCTGTTTTCAAGATGACTCTGCCCGCTCTTGTCAAATTCTACCGCCGTGGAGTTCCTACTACTAGGGTACTTGCCGCTGTGTCTCTGGTGTGATTTTCTCCTTTTGCGATGAGAATGTTTTGGAGGTTTTTTGTGCAATTGGGATATTGAATCGTTTTGTGAAAGATCACTCGGGCACCGTGCGTTTTGACGTTGTTGTGAGTATGACTCTTCACTCACGGAAGGAAAGACCCAAGGGTCGGTTTGTCTCTCGTGGTACTGCATTACTTGGAAAGGCAATTTTAAGAGAGTGTTCTCTTCAGAAACGCTTGTGAATGAAATCGACTCTACCGTTTCATCCTGCTTATTCCTGGAATCACTGCTATTGTTTCCAAGTCGTTCATCTAAGTGCAGGATACCCTCGGTGGAGCTACAATTTTCAGGAACAGGTATGTTATCAAAGCAAACAGGTCGGCCAAGGGTACTCACTGGAGAGCACCATACGACCGCTTTTCCATCGACAAACTGTAATGCATACTGCAAAAGTTCTGCGCCAGCTGCTTCGCTTGAATCGGTGGCAGGGAATAAGAACGCACCAGTGCTGTCTTCACGCCGAGCATCATCGATGCTGCCTGGCAGACAGTGAAACTCACGATCGTCATCTGACAGAATGCAGGAGCTGTTCGAGGTGGTTAAGTGATCCACCTCGCAAAGTGAGAAGTCCATGCTGTCAGACAAAGATGAATCATTGTGTGTACGCGTCATTTCTGTCAACGAGCTGTCACTGTCGTGTTGAGCCATCTGTACTGAACTATTCGGTGCTCCTTGGATACTGTCGCTGTCGGAGGTGTACCCATGCATCTCCAGTCGGTCGATGAGGTAGTGTGAATGATGACCTCCTACTACTGTGTACTTGGGTATGGTTTGTGCAACACCTGCAACGCAGTCGTGGCTCTGAGTATCTTCGGAACCACTTTCCTCAGCATCGGAAGTCGTCTCGGAAGAACTGCCAAATGCGTTCTGCGAGTAATTACTGTGGCCGTACCGTAAATTGTTGCCTTGTGTTTTGGGACGTGAGGGTAAGAGCTGTGCTGCTCCAGGTACCCTTTCTTCGTCACCCTGATGTTCTTCAGGCACTTTTCCTTCCATGCAAGAGTTGCCACCGCCCGAGCTCTCGTGCGCGTTCTGCGAGTAGTTGCAGTGGCTGCAGCGGGAGCGGTTGCGAGCCAATCTGGAACATCTAGACACGCTTCGTGGGTTGATTTCCTCCGCAGTTTCCGAAGGTCTATTCACTGCGCTCCAAGTCGCGTTGTTCCAGGAACTCTGCGAGTTCTGTGAGAAATCTTCGTCGCTGCCTCCAAGATAGAACGAATCGCGATGCGTCCACAGTTGTGTTGCTCCTTGTCCACCATAGGTCCCACCTGACTCAAGAAGTTCGGACCCGGCACTGAAGGAAATTTGGCTCTGTTCAGCAGAGCGACGGGAATCTTGTGAGTAGAGGCGATGGGAGGAATCAGAAAGTTGAGAGGCATGGCTGGACGAGTCTGTGACTGTCGTCTCGGACGGCTGAGAGCTTTCTAGGCTGCTCGCTGACGTGGATGCGTTGGCTGATTGGTCAACGGGTCTGACGGGTCTCACCTGTAGGACAAAGGTGTAGGTAAAGGAAGGAGGTGTAGGTAAAGGAACGAGGTGTAGTTAAAGGAAGGAGGTTTAGGTAAAGGAAGGAGGTGTAGGTAAAGGAAGGAGGTGTAGGTAAAGGAAGGAGGTGTAGTTAAAGGAAGGAGGTGTAGGTAAAGGAACGAGGGTTAGGTCAAGGAAGGAGGTGTAGGTAAAGGAAGGAGGTGTAGGTAAAGGAAGGAGGTGTAGTTAAAGGAAGGAGGTGTAGGTAAAGGAAGGAGGCGTGGGTAAAGGAAGGAGGTGTAGGTAAAAGAAGGAGGTGTGGGTAAAGGAAGGAGGTGTAGTTAAAGGAAGGAGGTGTAGGTAAAGGAAGGAGGTGTGGGTAAAGGAAGGAGGTGTAGGTAAAAGAAGGAGGTGTGGTTAAAGGAAGGAGGTGTAGTTAAAGGAAGGAGGTGTAGTTAAAGGAAGGAGGTGTAGGTAAAGGAACGAGGTGTAGTTAAAGGAAGGAGGTGTAGTTAAAGGAAGAAGGTGTAGGTAAAGGAACGAGGGGTAGTTAAAGGAAGGAGGTGTAGTTAAAGGAAGGAGGTGTAGGTAAAGGAAGGAGGTGTAGGTAAAGGAAGGAGGTGTAGTTAAAGGAAGGAGGTGTAGGTAAAGGAAGGAGGTGTGGGTAAAGGAAGGAGGTGTAGGTAAAAGAAGGAGGTGTAGTTAAAGGAAGGAGGTGTAGTTAAAGGAAGGAGGTAAAGGAAGTAGGTAAAGGAAGGAGGTGTAGGTAAAGGAAGGAGGTGTGGGTAAAGGAAGGAGGTGTAGGTAAAGGAAGGAGGTGTAGGTAAAGGAACGAGGTGTAGTTAAAGGAAGGAGGTGTAGTTAAAGGAAGGAGGTGTAGTTAAAGGAAGGAGGTGTAGGTAAAGGAAGGAGGTGTAGGTCAAGGAAGGAGGTGTAGGTAAAGGAAGGAGGTGTAGTTAAAGGAAGGAGGTTTAGGTAAAGGAAGGAGGTGTAGGTAAAGGAACGAGGGGTAGGTCAAGGAAGGAGGTGTAGGTAAAGGAAGGAGGTGTAGTTAAAGGAAGGAGGTGTAGTTAAAGGAAGGAGGTGTAGGTAAAGGAACGAGGTGTAGTTAAAGGAAGGAGGTGTAGTTAAAGGAAGGAGGTGTAGGTAAAGGAACGAGGGGTAGGTCAAGGAAGGAGGTGTAGGTAAAGGAAGGAGGTGTAGTTAAAGGAAGGAGGTGTAGTTAAAGGAAGGAGGTGTAGGTAAAGGAAGGAGGTGTGGGTAAAGGAAGGAGGTGTAGGTAAAAGAAGGAGGTGTGGGTAAAGGAAGGAGGTGTAGGTAAAGGAAGGAGGTGTAGGTAAAGGAAGGAGGTGTGGGTAAAGGAAGGAGGTGTAGGTAGAGGGAGGAGGTCAAGGAAGGAGGTGTAGGTAAAGGAAGGAGGTGTAGGTAAAGGAAGGAGGTGTGGGTAAAGGAAGGAGGTGTGGTTAAAGGAAGGAGGTGTAGGTAAAGGAAGGAGGTGTAGTTAAAGGAAGGAGGTGTAGTTAAAGGAAGGAGGTGTAGTTAAAGGAAGGAGGTGTAGTTAAAGGAAGGAGGTGTATGTAAAGGAAGGAGGTGTGGGTAAAGGAAGGAGGTGTAGGTAAAAGAAGGAGGTGTAGGTAAAGGAAGGAGGTGTAGTTAAAAGAAGGAGGTGTGGGTAAAGGAAGGAGGTGTAGGTAAAAGAAGGAGGTGTAGTTAAAGGAAGGATGAACATTTTACTTATCTATATGGGTTTATCAATGCTGATGTTTTGACACATCTTCTACCAGTATTCTTCTTACATTTATTTTGACTCAAGTCTCTGTATGTTTGTTGATCATCAATAAGTTAACAAGAAGGGTAAAGTCCATACGACTCACATGTTTGACCTTGACCTTTATATGACCTTGACCTTCAGGTGACCTTCAAGGTCAAGGTCAAACAACTAAACCTACCAATGACATCATACACTAAGAAATGCTTTACACATTTTCCTACCACAATACATGTGACCTTGACCCAAGGTCAAGGTCATCCAAGGTCATGCAACACAAAGCTGTTAATTCAAGACATAGGAAGCACAATGGTGCTTATTGGCACTTTCTACCATGAGATATGGTCACTTTTAGTGGTTCACTACACCATTTTGGTCACATTTCATAAGGGTCAAAGTGACCTTGACCTTGATGATATGTGACCAAATGTGTCTCATGATGAAAGTATAACATGTGCCCCACATAATTATTAAGTTTGAAACAGTTATCTTCCATAGTTCAGGGTCAGGGTCACTTCAAAATATGTATACAATCCAACTTTGAAGAGCTCCTGTGACGTTGACCTTGAAGCAAGGTCAACCAAACTGGTATCAAAAGATAGGGATTACTTTGCCCTATATACCATATATAGGTCAGGTATCCAATCTCAAAAACTTCAGAGAAAAGTGAGAAAATGTGAAAAATGACTGTTTTTAGACAACATTTATGGCCCCTGCGACCTTGACCTTGAAGCAAGGACAAGTCACTATGTATGTTTTTTGAGGCCTTGTCATCATACACCATTATGCCACATTTGGTATTGATAGACTTAATAGTCTCCGAGAAAAATCCAACGTTAAAGTTTTCGGACGCCCGGACGCCCGGACACCCGGACGCCCGGACGCCCGGACGGACGAAAAGGGTGAGTACATAGACTCACTTTTGCTTCGCATGTGAGTCAAAAACAGTCATTGTCTCACGCTAATGAGCTGTTAATTGGGTAGATCAAAAGACTCTTCATGGTTACCATTGTACGGCGGTGGATCCCGATAGCATTGATAGCGGTGATGGAAGTAGTGACGGTTAATATGGTTGTGAATTGGTAGTTTTGGTGATAGTGTCGTGATGGTGGAGGTGGTGGTATGTTGGTCGTGATGATGATGTAATGGTGGTAAAAGTGGTGAAGATTGTGGAGTTGACGGTGCGGCGATGGTGGAGGCAATAGTGTAAAGGTGGTGGCAATGGCGATGGGTGGTGGTGGTGGTGGTAATAGATGTGATGGCGATAGCTGTGGTATAATGGTGACAGTGGTGGTGGCGATGGCGGTGGGAGTAGTAACAGTGATGGTAGAGGGAGTGCCACTTGCCTTAGCGACTGGTAGATCCTTTCGAGGAGAGGTCGCTGTTCGCATGTCTGGTGCTTTGATTTCCGTATTAGTTTTGTCCTTCTGAAAATTATTAGAACAACGAAACCACACTCACTGTAGGCATCGAACGACCTGATCGAACCTTTATGGACTATTTTCACTGAAGTTTTAAACTGAATTTAGGCAAAACACATACAATGGTTTCATCACTTACAGGGGCGGATCTGGGTTTTGAAAGGGGGGGTGCAAAGTTCTTTTTTTTTTGGTCTTGTATCTTATCAGCGAAGGCGCGAAGCGCCGAACCGACGGCGCGAAGCGCCGAGCATGCTAGGGGGGTCCGGGGGCATCCCCCCCCGGAATTTTTTTTTTTTAAAGGAAGCAAAATGGTGCAATCTGGTGCAATCTGAGCGTGTAAAGTGCTATTTTCAGGCGATACATTTTGCCACTGATGTGGTGGGGGGTGGAGATAGGACCAACTGTCTCTCTCTTGGGAAGCACATGCTCGAAAATGTACAGTGCTAAATAAGTTCGATGTTAATAATAAAGAATCACAATTCACAAAAACAACATGAGGAAAAAGTCTTTGCAACAAGATCATACCTCGAATTTAATAATCTTTATATGGGGGGGGGGGGGGGGGGGGGGCAATTACATTTAATTTTACTAGTGCATTCCTATATTTATCAGCATCTCTCTCTCTGCACCCACCCACCCCTTTTTATTTTGGCTGGGGGGGGGGGGGGGGTGCAATTACATCACTATATTTATCAACATATTTCTCTTTCCATTTTTGTATTTATGTATTATCATTGTTTATGTATTTTATTTCTTTAATTTATTTAGTTAGTTTTTTGGCTGGGGGTGGAATTACATTTACATTACTATATTTATCAGCATCTCTTTCTCTTTTTTGTTCTGCCGAGGGAGGGGGGGGTGGTGCAATTACATTTACATTACTATATTTATCAGCTTCTCTCTTTCTTTTTTTTTAAGCCGAGGAGGGGGGGTGCAATTATATTTACATTCCAATATTTATCAACATCTCTTTCCCCGAGTCTCTCTCTCATTTTTATGTCTTTTTGCTTGGGGGGGGGGGGGGGGGTGCAATTACATTTACATTACTACATTATCAACATATCTTCTTTTTTTTCTTCTTTTTTTTTCTTCTTTTTTTTTTTTTGTCCCGCTGGGGGGGGTGCAATTGCACCCATTGCACCCCCCCCAGATCCGCCCCTGACTTAGTTGCAAAGAACTACTAGTCTTATAGTCGTGGCTTCTGTCGTAGCATTCCTGATCTTTGTTTCAGTTTTAAGGCAACCAGAAGTGGAGGATTACATCATACAAGTTCAATCATCATATCATGACTTCTTTTTTCGACTGGTTCCAGCTTTTTCTACATTCAGCCCACATCGTACCTGATTTTCGGCTCGTCCCTGTGATCTACGGTTTCTGAAGTTGTGGATCAGTCTGAAAGGAAAAATGGTGATGACCTTCTTTTTATATAGTAATTCATGTGCTCGATAAAACGACCCATTCGTGGCAATGTCTTCTCAGTGTGGTGGAGGAAGAAAGCATCAATAGCATCTCCAAACTTGATAGTTGACGATACAATTAGTTTACAAAATACGTAAACCGAACATTAGATAGTTTCTGAATGTGATAAGGACCTACAACATCGAGTGTCAGAGCCAGAACAATTGGTAAAGTTAGGGACGGCTTATGAGAAAACGACTTTGGAATGTAAAGAGTTACAAGGACAGTAAAGAGGTGCGAGGAGGAGGAGGAGGAGGTGGAGGAGGAGGGAGGGGGGAGGGGGAGGAGGGGGGGGGGGGGAGGGGAGGAGGAGGAGGATTGTTTCGGTACTTGTGAGCTCGGCGTGTGCATGCACGTGTGCATACACGTAAGAGTGTGCATATATGTCTGAAGGGGAGGTTGAGTCAGTAATTATGGTGGTAGTGGTGATGGCAGTGGTGGTATGGTGTGCGTGCGTGTGTGTGTGTGTGTGTGTGTGTGTGTGTGTGTTTTCGGTGTGTGTGTGTGTTTTCGGTGTGTGTGTGTGTGTGTGTGTGTGCATGAGAGAGAGAGAGAGAGAGAGAGAGAGAGAGAGAGAGAGAGAGAGAGAGAGAGAGAGAGAGAGAGAGAGAGAGAGAGAGAGTCCAATAAGGCACGGAAGCGGGCAGACAGGCCGTAGACAAAGAGAAAGGTAAACAGGCTGGCTTATGAATAAGCACACAAACTGGTGAACAGCGGGCATGTTGACTGACAAAATGGCAGCCAGAGGTTACTTACAAGTAAAACAGTCCCAGATGAAGGCCCAGAAACACCAGAGCGGCAGCTGTTACCCCCAAAATCATGATCAGCGCAAGATGTGTCCTGATTGTGCCTGGTAATCGAAATACATGAGTTGAAGGCAACGACAACAGAATCAGCATTACTAAAATGTCTGGGTCATACAAGAGAAAAGTCAAGTCTAAGAGAGGAAAGGTAATGTTATTTTACATATAGATTTAAGGTTCCAGAGGATGTGTAGGCTTGATTTTCATTTACAAATACAAGAACTGAGAAGTCAGTGAATCTAATGTCATAAAAGCGAAATGAAAACAATACACGTCATAAGGTTTTCATATTAACTCAATGGATATTCTAAATCAATAACAACATGTTGTATTCGTGGACTCACAGTCATCTAGATTGAAGTTCATTAACAAGAATATGTTTCCAACTATCATATTGTCCGAGAAGTCAAAGTGATAGACAATACACAAACAGCTCACTTGCCGTGTGTGAAACATACAACTCTACCTAGTCTATCGGGACTGTTCGAATTATCTGCCTCTTTTGACTAGTAGGCTACACGTCCGAGACCAACATCTTGGTCCGTTAAAGAATGGGTCAAAAAGCAGTTATGTGGATAACCGTTTAAATATCACATTTATTGAGTCAGCAGAAGATCTCACCATATATATATAAATATATCTTTATTTTCTTACTGCTATACTTGATCATTCTGCCAAATCCCATGACTGTCAGCATATTGCAATTGCTTCTACACTGTACATACATTCCAGCGAAGTCACACATTCAAGTATCGTAAACAGAATTGTCACTCGTAGGGTTAACTCACCGTAGGCATAGTTGACAGAGGAGTAGAAGAGGTGATTGAGGTGCTGGGAGGTAGAGGGAGGGGGGAGGGGGGTGGGGGCGGAGTGCTGGGAGTGACGACGACGCCACTCCTGCTGCGAGGCCCACTCCCAATCTAGGGCCCTCCCCCTCTCCCACTCTCTCCTCTCCCCCCCTCCCTCCAGCCATTCGCCCTCTGTCCCGTCAGCGTCACCCTCTGCAAGTGTGAAAAAGATAGGTAATTACACTTTGTACGAAAGAAATTGTCCTTTGATTAAAGTTAAGCAGTACGAGACATCCCCGCGCTAAGATGAAGTTGGATTTCATTTCCTACTCCCCTCCCCCTTCTAGCTCCTCCTCATCCTCCAAACTGTCTCTCTCTGTACCTTCAGTGTCAGCCTCTGCAAATGCTGAGCAGATTCCAAATTGTACAACTATACGCTACTTAATTTCACATGGGTTACAATCATATGTTTTTCTTCTAATAACTCTTTCCCTAAATCTTCTCTCTCTCTCCCTCTCTCTCTCTCTCTCTCTCTCTCTCTCTCTCTCTCTCTCTCTCTCTCTCTCTCTCTCTCTCTCTCTCCCTCCCTCCCTCCCTCCCTCCCTCCCTCCCTCCCTCCCTCGTTCTCTCGTTCGAGGAAATCTGTCTTTGATTCTCATTCAA
>JAWQFJ010019294.1:0-12124 GCA_034096865.1 Theodoxus fluviatilis | reverse complement strand
ATTTACATTGTGTGTGTGTGTGTGTGTGTGTGTTATCTGTGTGTGTGCCTTGCATACATGTGCATGTGTGTGTACATGTGTGTATACATTGTGTGTGTGTTTATGACTATGCTGAATAATATGGCAAGTTTCATTGTAGGTAGAAATATTGGGGTGGGGGGTGTAATTGACCCTATTTTTTTCAGACAACCATAAACTTTTTTCCCATCATGAAAAAAGAAGGGAGGTGGGTGTGGGTGGGGGAAATCAACTAATTAAGGTTTGTGTGTGTGTATTTTCAGTGAAGGAAAGTTAGGTTTGTTTTCAATCTGGCCTCCTCAAAAAAGGAAAAACAGTTTTGGCAGACCCTCCAACCCTATTTTGGGGGCCACGTTACTTTAATGGTTAACCACAATTTTTTTTTGGGGGGTGGGGGCCTTGATGGAGAGGAAGGTGAGGTTAATACATAAACAAGATCAGTACATGATCAAGATTGATATGCACTGATGAAAGCAGATGTGCATGAAGAGGAAGAAAGGAAAGTGTGCTATGTAGGTAGACTCTCATTCTAGCAGGCAGCAGCTCCTATCTGGATGAGCTCACGATGAAGCAATGCCCTTGCTTTTTCAGTATGCCTGCCCCAGGGCAGGGAAGGGTGACCCCCCCTCAAGCCCCCCCAAGCCCCCCCTCAAGCCCCCCCTCAAGCCCCCCCTGCTGTTGATGTGCGGATCATGGAGGTACTGTATCATTGGTGTGTGGTGTGCATGTTTATGTTTTGTGTGTGCCTGTTGTGTGTGTTTGAGAGACTGTGTTGTGTGACTATATGGTGTGTGACCATGTGTGGCTGTTGTGTGACGTTGTGTTGTGTGACTGTGTTGTGTGTGAGGTGTGTGTTTGTGTGTGTGTGTGTGTGTGTGTGTGTGGTGAAACTGTGTGTTTTGTGACTGCATTTGATGTATTGCTGTGGTGTGTGTGCTGTGTGACTGTGTTGTGTGACCATGTGTGTTGTGTGACCAAGTGTGTTGTGACCATGTGTGTTGTGTAACCACATATGTTGTGACTACATGTGTTGTGTGACCATGTGTGTGTTGTGACTATGTGTGTTGTGTAAACACATATGTTGTGACTACATGTATTGTGTGACCATGTGTGTTGTGTGACCATGTGTGTTGTATGACTGTGGATGTGCGACCATGTGTGTTTCTGTGGCCATGTGTGTTGTGTGATCATGTGTGTTGTATGACTGTGTGGGATGTGACAGAATTTTGTAAATGCACATGTGTTGTGTAATTGTGTGTGTTGTGCATAATTGTGTGTGGGATGTGTGACTGTGTTGTGTGTGACTGTATGTGTGTAACTGTGAGTGGTGTGTGACTGTAATATGTAGGTAGCAGCAGCCAAAAATTTCTTTTGGTCATTTTCTATCAATTGTGCAGTTTTACAAAGAGAGTGGTAATACAAGATAAACAAAAAAAAGAGCAAGAGAATATCTCTTTTGGTTGCGAAGATATACCACCGTAAACATGCTATTATGTCAACGAGCCGGAAACAACCAATTTCCCCCCATTTTTAACCACCTGCAAAATTTGCCACGAAAGGACCTCAAAAAGGAAACAGCAGTTTTTACCAACCTTTTGTTGTTGGGAATTCACTGTGCCAAAAGCAACCCTTTATGAGAAAAACTGATGGATATGATACAATATGCCAAACTAGTGTTGTGAAGGTTCCAGAACGAACCCAAACACTGTAGCGCGATTAGATGGTTTATATATACCTGAAAGAAATTTTTGGCTGCCGCTACCTACAATAATGTGAGAGCATGGTGGGTCTGTCGCATACATCTTGAATTATTTGTTGCTTTTGCCGTCAGTTGACTAGGTACTCTGCTCTTCATTCATTCATTCATTTGTTCATTTGTTCATTGGTTCATTTATCTTTTGTTTGCTCATTCATTTATTCATCCATTCATTCATTCATTCATTCATTCATTCATTCATTCATTTGAGCGTAGTTGAAAACAAGATGATTGCTTGAGGGCCATAGTTTAGAATAGAGCACAAAATGTGAGGTAACATTTGTAGTGGTTTGTCAAAACAAAAGCCCATTGAAATGGAGATGGGTTTAATGGGTCACTGTGTCAAACAAAAGGAAAATAGACTGCTTCTTCCTTGCAGAACTCCCAGGACGGCACCAGTGGGCAGTACAGCAGTAAGTAGATGAGTTTTGTTGAGTAGATTTACAGTAGTAAGTAGATGAGAGTTTTGTTGAGTAGATTTACAGTAGTAAGTAGATGAGAGTTTTGTTGAGTAGATTTACAGTAGTAAGTAGATGAGTTTTGTTGAGTAGATTTACAGTAGTAAGTAGATGAGAGTTTTGTTGAGTAGATTTACAGTAGTAAGTAGATGAGTTTTGTTGAGTAGATTTACAGTAGTAAGTAGATGAGAGTTTTGTTGAGTAGATTAACTGCAGGAAGTAGATTGTTTAGTAGATTTACAGCAGTAAGTAGACGAGAGTTTTGTTGAGTAGATTTACTGCAGTAAGTAGATGAGAGTTTTGTTGAGTAGATTAACTGCAGGAAGTAGATTGTTTAGTAGATTTACAGCAGTAAGTAGATACGAGTTTTGTTGAGTAAATTTACAGCAGTAAGTAGGTTGAGTAGATTTACAGCAGTAAGTAGATGAGTTTTGTTGAGTAGATTTACAGTAGTAAGTAGATAAGAGTTGTGTTGAGTAAATTTACAGCAGTAAGTAGATAAGAGTTTTGATGAGTAGATTTACAGTAGTAAGTAGATTGTTGAGTAGATTTACAGGAGTAAGTAGATGAGAGTTTTGAGTAGACTTAACAGCAGTAAGTAGATTTACAGCAGTTCGGAGATGAGAGTTTTGTTGAGTAGATTTACAGCAGTAAGTAGATAAGAGTTTTGATGAGTAGATTTACAGTAGTAAGTAGATTGTTGAGTAGATTTACAGGAGTAAGTAGATGAGAGTTTTGAGTAGACTTAACAGCAGAAAGTAGATTTACAGCAGTACGGAGATGAGAGTTTTGTTGAGTAGATTTACAGCAGTAAGTAGATGAGAGTTTTGAGTAGATTTTCACCTCCCCAGTACAACAGTTAGTTGGTAATCATTTCATTTCTTGTTGGATTTTCTTGTATGTGATTTGGGAAATAATGAAAACCACTCCAGTCTGTTGAGAGTCACAAAGGGTAAGGGTATGGTTTTATATGTCTTCTTAACCCATGTTGATATTTGTAGTTTCGTAGAAGGGCAAAAATGGGTAGATGTATTTTTCAGTGATTGTGTCATAACTCATGAATGTCAATCTGAAAACAATGAAAATTTGTGTGAATATTCTTGTAGTGTCAAAGTATTATTTGCAAAATTTCATTAACACAAGTTTTTAAAAATTCTTCTAATATCCCATTTCTCTATGCCATGTGCCCCCTTAATAAAAAACACCATTTTTTCCCATCTCAGATTATAACTATAACTATGAGCAAGGCATGGGATGTCCCGGCCCAGGCTGCAGTCCCCACCTAAACAGCATGCCCCATTCGCCACTAAGCCAGCAGTACTACTACGCCCAGGTGATGAATGATCAACACGAGCATCCAGGCTATTGGATGCTGTCCTCACCTCACTACATGCCAATGCCGGGCCCAACTCAAGGGGGCTATGGCTCACAACTTATGTTTACACCCAACCTAACCATGCCGCCACCAAGACTACCGAATGACCAGTATTGTTCGCCCAACCCATTGAACTACCCACCTTCGTCCTACGTTCATCCCCAAATGTACTTTACGCCTGGTCAAGTGCATCTAAGGCCAAATGTGCAGACTCAGCAACCCGTGCATGAGTGGGTGCCAGAATGGCAGCAGGGTCACACCGAAGAGGCGCCACGGGGAATGCAAGATGTGCTGCCACAGGAACCCTGCTTCCAGGAGGAGTCATCGCCGTGTAATCTGCACGTGACTTCGGCAAGGAACTACTTTATGGAGGCACCTGGACTGCAGGAGGGTCGGCGTGACGAGGGATCCATTCCAGAGACAGACCAAGTCCCAGGCAGTGACCATGCCAGGGCAACTGCGCTGTTCAATGCAGAGTCCCTGCAGTTTGAGGAAGTGATGCCCAGCGACGCTGCACCAGAAGCGGAGAGGAAGGGCCGCCCTGACGGACATGCGCCCATGCAGAATGGGAGGCACGGGGCACCATCCCCACAACCGTGGGATGGAGAGCCCAAGATGCCTGTGAGGAAAGAGAAGCCCAGTAACAGACATTTGCACCAGGAGGCCCCGGGCAAGTCAGGGGAGCCCACAGCCGTGGAATGCAAGCCAGGTGCGGTGCCAGCTGAGGTGTCGAATAACGGCTCTCAGAGGGCCAAGCCCAAGAACGAAAAGAGGGCACCAACCAAAGAAAACTCAAGCTGCCAGAACAGTGAGGCACCTGGGCATGTCAACGGTTTTGGGACCCGCTCGCCTGAAGAACCGAGTCTTCTTTCAGGTGTGCCGCAGAATGCCTCTGCAAAGAAGCCGGAAACCTCCACTGGTAAGTAAGGCTTGTTTTTTGACAAGTGGATGTAGGCGAGCAAGCTTTGGTGTTTGATTGTGTGCGAGATGCAGTGCCATGGTTAATTACTGGGATGGGAGAAACCTTGACTATTAATTTCTTGCAATTACCTATAGACATAGACCGCTACTCTGTGTCGTTACTATGTGTTGTAACCCTGTGTGTGCATGAATGAGTATGAATGTACATGTATAAGGTGAATGTCTATTATGCACTGTCCCCTCTACGTGATTGTGTGAGTGTTGATGCAATGTCTGACATACCGAAAAAAGAAAAAAAATATTCTGAAGAGGAGCTTCCTCAACACCATGTTTACTGTTGATATAAGGATGGCTGGGCTTGCTGGGCTTGCTGACATGGCCCGTGCTGGGTGGATTGGGATGGCTGGGCTTGCTGACATGGCACGAGCTGGGTGGATTGGGATGGCTGGGCTTGCTGGGCTTGCTGGGCTTGCTGACATGGCCCGTGCTGGGTGGATTGGGATGGCTGGGCTTGCTGACATGGCACGAGCTGGGTGGATTGGGATGGCTGGGCTTGCTGACATGGCACGAGCTGGGTGGATTGGGAAGGCTGGGCTTGCTGACATGGCACGAGCTGGGTGGATTGGGAAGGCTGGGCTTGCTGACATGGCACGTGCTGGGTGGATTGGGAAGGCTGGGCTTGCTGACATGGCACAAGCTGGGTGGATTGGGAAGGCTGGGCTTGCTGACATGGCACGAGCTGGGTGGATTGGGAAGGCTGGGCTTGCTGACATGGCACGAGCTGGGTGGATTGGGAAGGCTGGGCTTGCTGACATGGCACGAGCTGGGTGGATTGGGAAGGCTGGGCTTGCTGACATGGCACGAGCTGGGTGGATTGGGAAGGCTGGGCTTGCTGACATGGCACGAGCTGGGTGGATTGGGAAGGCTGGGCTTGCTGACATGGCACGTGCTGGGTGGATTGGGAAGGCTGGGCTTGCTGACATGGCACGTGCTGGGTGGATTGGGAAGGCTGGGCTTGCTGACATGGCACGAGCTGGGTGGATTGGGAAGGCTGGGCTTGCTGACATGGCACGAGCTGGGTGGATTGGGAAGGCTGGGCTTGCTGACATGGCACGTGCTGGGTGGATTGGGAAGGCTGGGCTTGCTGATATGGCACGAGCTGGGTGGATTGGGAAGGCTGGGCTTGCTGACATGGCACGTGCTGGGTGGATTGGGAAGGCTGGGCTTGCTGACATGGCACGAGCTGGGTGGATTGGGAAGGCTGGGCTTGCTGACATGGCACGAGCTGGGTGGATTGGGAAGGCTGGGCTTGCTGACATGGCACGTGCTGGGTGGATTGGGAAGGCTGGGCTTGCTGACATGGCACGAGCTGGGTGGATTGGGAAGGCTGGGCTTGCTGACATGGCACGTGCTGGGTGGATTGGGAAGGCTGGGCTTGCTGACATGGCACGAGCTGGGTGGATTGGGAAGGCTGGGCTTGCTGACATGGCACGAGCTGGGTGGATTGGGATGGCTGGGCTTGCTGACATGGCACGAGCTGGGTGGATTGGGAAGGCTGGGCTTGCTGACATGGCCAGTGCTGGGTGGATTGGGATGGCTGGGCTTGCTGACATGGCACGAGCTGGGTGGATTGGGAAGGCTGGGCTTGCTGACATGGCACGAGCTGGGTGGATTGGGATGGCTGGGCTTGCTGACATGGCACGAGCTGGGTGGATTGGGATGGCTGGGCTTGCTGATATGGCACGAGCTGGGTGGATTGGGATGGCTGGGCTTGCTGACATGGCACGAGCTGGGTGGATTGGGAAGGCTGGGCTTGCTGACATGGCACGAGCTGGGTGGATTGGGAAGGCTGGGCTTGCTGACATGGCACGTGCTGGGTGGATTGGGAAGGCTGGGCTTGCTGACATGGCACGAGCTGGGTGGATTGGGAAGGCTGGGCTTGCTGACATGGCACGAGCTGGGTGGATTGGGAAGGCTGGGCTTGCTGACATGGCACGTGCTGGGTGGATTGGGAAGGCTGGGCTTGCTGACATGGCACGAGCTGGGTGGATTGGGAAGGCTGGGCTTGCTGACATGGCACGTGCTGGGTGGATTGGGAAGGCTGGGCTTGCTGACATGGCACGAGCTGGGTGGATTGGGAAGGCTGGGCTTGCTGACATGGCACGTGCTGGGTGGATTGGGAAGGCTGGGCTTGCTGACATGGCACGAGCTGGGTGGATTGGGATGGCTGGGCTTGCTGATATGGCACGTGCTGGGTGGATTGGGAAGGCTGGGCTTGCTGACATGGCACGTGCTGGGTGGATTGGGAAGGCTGGGCTTGCTGACATGGCACGAGCTGGGTGGATTGGGATGGCTGGGCTTGCTGACATGGCACGAGCTGGGTGGATTGGGATGGCTGGGCTTGCTGACATGGCCCGTGCTGGGTGGATTGGGATGGCTGGGCTTGCTGACATGGCACGAGCTGGGTGGATTGGGATGGCTGGGCTTGCTGACATGGCACGAGCTGGGTGGATTGGGATGGCTGGGCTTGCTGACATGGCACGAGCTGGGTGGATTGGGATGGCTGGGCTTGCTGACATGGCCCGTGCTGGGTGGATTGGGATGGCTGGGCTTGCTGACATGGCACGAGCTGGGTGGATTGGGATGGCTGGGCTTGCTGACATGGCACGAGCTGGGTGGATTGGGATGGCTGGGCTTGCTGACATGGCCCGTGCTGGGTGGATTGGGATGGCTGGGCTTGCTGACATGGCACGAGCTGGGTGGATTGGGATGGCTGGGCTTGCTGACATGGCCCGTGCTGGGTGGATTGGGATGGCTGGGCTTGCTGACATGGCACGAGCTGGGTGGATTGGGATGGCTGGGCTTGCTGACATGGCCCGTGCTGGGTGGATTGGGATGGCTGGGCTTGCTGACATGGCACGAGCTGGGTGGATTGGGATGGCTGGGCTTGCTGACATGGCACGAGCTGGGTGGATTGGGAAGGCTGGGCTTGCTGACATGGCCCGTGCTGGGTGGATTGGGAAGGCTGGGCTTGCTGACATGGCACGAGCTGGGTGGATTGGGATGGCTGGGCTTGCTGATATGGCACGTGCTGGGTGGATTGGGATGGCTGGGCTTGCTGACATGGCCCGAGCTGGGTGGATTGGGAAGGCTGGGCTTGCTGACATGGCACGTGCTGGGTGGATTGGGAAGGCTGGGCTTGCTGACATGGCACGAGCTGGGTGGATTGGGAAGGCTGGGCTTGCTGACATGGCACGAGCTGGGTGGATTGGGAAGGCTGGGCTTGCTGACATGGCACGAGCTGGGTGGATTGGGAAGGCTGGGCTTGCTGACATGGCACGAGCTGGGTGGATTGGGAAGGCTGGGCTTGCTGACATGGCACGAGCTGGGTGGATTGGGATGGCTGGGCTTGCTGATATGGCACGAGCTGGGTGGATTGGGATGGCTGGGCTTGCTGACATGGCACGAGCTGGGTGGATTGGGATGGCTGGGCTTGCTGACATGGCACGAGCTGGGTGGATTGGGATGGCTGGGCTTGCTGACATGGCACGAGCTGGGTGGATTGGGATGGCTGGGCTCGACACGGGTCTTGCTGACATGGACACGAGACTGGGCTGGAGGGAAGGCCCTGGGCTCTGACCATTTGACATGGACACGAGCTGGTAGGCGTCGATTGGGGAAGGCTGGGCTTCGCTCGTGACATTGGCAGAGCCTGGTGTTGGATTGCGGGTGCAAGGCGGGCTTTGCTGAACATGGACGAGCCTGGGTGGAATCCTTGGGAAGGCTAGGGCTTGCTGAACCCCATGGCAATCCCCCCCACTCCCCGTCCCCACCCGTCCGAGCGGGAGTGAATTATGGGAAGGTCTGGGGCTCTGCCTGAACCCGGCTACATAGTTCCTTAAAGCCACCCACAAGTCTAAAGACACGGCTCTGCCGCCCCCTATCGCCGCACCCGTAAGCTGGTAAACGGTGGCCTTCTGGAAAGGCGGTGAAGACCGATTGTTGACATGGCACGGGCCACTGGGTGGATCTTTCTTGGGATGGCTGGGCTCCACACGACACTGGATATTTTCTGCTTCGTAGTTAATAATAATAAGAATAATAACAATAATAATAATAAGAATTTTGTTTCTAAAGCACTGTTACAAGAATATGATGACGCGCACAGTGCTTTACGTTACCCATTCTAATTATCACGGCGGATGTTAAAAGACTACGGTTGTGTCCAGACCTGTACACGCCGTGGCAACAACAAACAGGACATCCGTACACGACCTGTCCAAAAAAAGACCTGAGAGATACAAACTTTCTTGCATGGAAATGGAGCTAAAAATTTGAATAAAGAAATTGAAATGATATAAACATGTACAATACTCACACGAGCTCTGTCTTCTCTGCTCCTCTCTCTATCCTGACACTCCCCCACCCTCGCCCTCCACCTCCCCCCCACGTGATCCCCGGCTGACCCACCGTCCCTCCCCCCCCCCCACCCTCTCGCCCCCGCCTCACCTCCGTCTCTCTCCCCCCGTCCCCTCCCCACACCCATGCACTTAACCCCCCACCCTCTCCGCGCACCCCCTCCCCCGCTCCCCCCGTATCTCCCCCCCCATACTTGCCCTCCTCCTCTCATCTGCTGCCCTCTCTCCGTCCCCTCCCTCCCGTCCCTCCCCACTCTCCTCCCCACCCACTCTCCGCTCCCCGCTGTCTCCGTTCTTCCCTCATCACCGGCCGCCGGCCCATCCCTCCTTCACCCCTCCCCCCCCCCCCCCCCCCCCCCCCCCCCCCCCCCCCCCCCCCCCCCCCCCCCCCCCCCCCCCCCCCCCCCCCCCCCCCCCCCCCCCCCCCCCCCCCCCCCCCCCCCCCCCCGCCGCCCCCCCCCCCCCCCCCCCCCCCCCCCCCCCCCCGCCCCCCCCCCCCCCCCTCCCCCCCCCTCCCCCCCGCCCTCCCCCCCCCCCCCTCCCCCCCCCCCGCCCCCCCCCCCCCCCCCCCCCCCCCCCCGCCCCCCTCCTCCCCCCCCCCCCCACCCCCCGCCCCTCCCGCCCCCCCCCTCCACCACCCCCCCCCCCCCTCGCTCTCCACCCACCCACCCCCCACCCCCCCCCCACCACCCCCCACCCCCCAAGATAATACCTATAGTAGAAAAGCATCCTATCTCCATCTTCTACCCTGTTACAAGCCCTGTTCTCACGATTGTCACTTCACAGTAAATACATTACCAGTACAAGAACGTCATCGTCAACAACAACCACCAGCAACAAACAAATAACCCACACACGACACACGATATAAATGACCCCCAGCCATAAAGTAGAACACACAATTACAGTGTCATGAGATGTACATAATAACTAATCTAACTAATAGTTGACGTGGTGGCACGGTAGGTAGGCTCGGTGGGTCCCCGCGTCGGTGGTGCCGGTGTCCCGTGTCGGTCGGTCGCCCCCCCCCTCCTCCGGTGGTGAGTGCTCGTTGGCACGGTGAGATGATGCCATGCTGTTCAGATGATGGAGTGAGCGACACAGACTGATGATGAAGAATGTGATGATGATGATGAGAGGAGATGACTCGCTTGAGGCCGAGAATCGATGGACGACTACCAAACCATTCAATTCATTGTAAGTGCTTTAGGTATTCATTAAACATACAACCCCCTTCGCAAACCCTCAGCTGCTCACCTCCATCACCACACACAACCAACCGACACTGCACACACACCACATACGCACGCCCGCACAGAATCACACCACACATATACTCCTCGCCAAAAAAAAACCACAACAAAAAAACAACAAAAAAAAAAAAACAAAACCCAAAACCACACATATCACAATGCCACACACCCCAAATAGCACCCATGTGCACATAGTTCAAACACACTCACCTGCCGGCTCCCTAGTCCTCAACCACACACACCCATCCCCCTCCCCATCTATCCCCACCACACACACACACCCACACACACGCACACCACACAAACCACAACCCCACCCACCACCCAAGACACCGCCAACCACCACACCCCCCGCACCCCACACACACACCCACACACACACACCACACACCACCACACACCGCACACACCACACACCCCCCCACGGCGCAACCAACATCCACCCACCCACACATTGCCCGACCCCCCCGCCCCTCGCGCCCCGCCCCCCCCCCCCGCCACCCCACACCCCCCCCCCCCCACCAACCCTCCCTCCCACCCACACAATAATATCCAACCAATACAATAATAAATAATCTAATACATAATCAATCAACCTAACTAATAATCAATCACATACATCAACTAAGACTAACTAATGTCGGCCAGACTTCCTTTATATCGCCCCCCGGGCCCCCCCCCTTACCCCCATCCGAGTCTTACCTCCTCCATTCCCTCCTCCTCTACCACCCCCACACTCCTCGGTCTTATCCTTCTCCCTTTCGTGCTCCCCCAACGACCACACAACCTTAACCTACCACTCTACAAGCCCCCCACTCCCCCCTCCCTCTCTCCCTTCCCTCACACCCTTACCCCTGTCTTTCGGTTCTCCTTCCCCTTCCTCCTCAAACCCCTCTTGTTTCATTCTCTTATAAGACCCCCTGCCCCCTCCAAGACGACGGCGTATTCCCCCCGCTTTCTCTGCTCCCCATCTCTCCATTTCGCCCTCTCTCGCTCGCTTCTTCCTCCCCTCTTCTCCTCTCCCCCCCCCTCCCTCCCTCTTCCTCCCCTCCCGCTCCTCTTCCTCCCTCCCGCCCCCCATCCCTTTCCCCCCCCCCCCATCCCTCCCCTCCCCTCCCCCCTCTCTTCCTCCCCTCCCCTCTCTTCCTCCCCTCCCCTCTCTTCCTTCCCTCTCCCTCTCTTCCTCCCCTCCCCTCTCTTCCTCCCTTCCCCTCTCTTCCTCCCTTCCCTTCTCTTCCTCCCCTCCCCTCTCTTCCTTCCCTCTCCTCCCATCGCATACACATGTGCACACGCAAACGCACGTGTACACAAACACACTCACACAAACGTACTCACATGCATGCACACACACACGCACGCGCACACACACACACACACACACACACACACACACACACACTCTCTCTCTCTCAGCAATTAACAGACTCCTCCTGCTTCAACTCTTTCTGCACCATGTCTCGGGAGGTTTTTAGCAAAAAGTGAGGGGGCATTCAGAAAGGCAGGTTCTGCAGAGATGCATGCCATGTTGAGTGCTGTCCTGAGGGTTTCCTAAGTAGAGGCCAGTCTAATTTGAGGAGGAAGGGGGCTCCTAGTCAAGTGGCCAACAACAGTAAAGGATTGTTTGCCAGAGCTATGGGGGAAGAGTGTTCGGAGTAGTGGAAAGTTTCCTTCTGAGGCTTCTCAAAAGTGGAGTGGTGGTTTGCCACCAGGCCTCGGGGTATGTAAAGTAAGTAGCCCTGAAGGTAGATCACTGATCAGCATGAATAGTTTAAATGTATGCTTTTGTTGCCATATGATATTTCAGTGAGATTTTTGGTGCCCTCTTCGTGGATTAGAGTGGTGTGGATACCAACACTGGAGAAACCATTGTGCTTGATTTAGTATTTTGATCTAAAGTTTTTTTGAGCCAAATGTCAGATATTTGC
>JAWQFJ010019293.1:5000-22005 GCA_034096865.1 Theodoxus fluviatilis | reverse complement strand
ACGAACAGCAAAGCCTCGGCTCGAAGTTGCTTGGTGGCCTGGTGGTTATCTTGGGTGTAAAATATGGCTGGATAGGAGAGGCTTGCTTTTGTTTCTTCTTTCTCTTCCAGCTTTTTGTCCAGTCTGCAGATGATGGTGTCAAGCCGGGTTACTTCCCCTTTGAGGGAGTCGAGGTGTGCTGCTTCTTGCTGGAGGTTATCACCAATGCGATCTACCGCCGTTCCTAGGCGTTAGCTTACTGCCTTGATTTCCCTCTGCAGTCTCTCTGTCCTGGTGTGACATCGCCGATGGTAACTTCATCACGCTTGGTTCTGCGCATGCGTCAAAACAGAAAGTGATGCGTGTATTGCGCCTTGTTCAAAGGTGATGTGCCGCGAGACTTTAGATTTTGTGTTTTTCGGTCAATAAATGAACACATTGACCGAAAAACACAAAATCTAAAGTCTCGCGGCACATCACCTTTGAACAAGGCGCGATACACGCGTCACTTTCGGTTTTGACGCATGCGCAGAACCATGCGCGATTAGTTACCATCGGCGATGTCACACCGGCTTTGTTGGTCTGCAGCAACTCTTCATGACTTTCGGCTTGTTGCTCTCTCTGTGCCTCTTTTTCTTTTTTTTCAAGCTTCTTCTATTCGCGATATGCAGCCTCTTGCTGGCGACGTTCAGCTTCTTCTAGCTCCTTCCATTCGCGGTAGGCCTTCTCCTCTGCCTCCTTCCGCTCACGGTCTGCCTTCTCCTCTGCCTACTTCCGTTTGCGGTCTGCCTTCTCCTCCTTTTGTTGGTCGAGCAGAAGTCTCATCATCATTGCGATGCTTCTGTTGGTTGCTCTGGCGCCTCCGCGTGTGCGGCTGATCAAGTCATGCGTTTCTCGCCGTCCATACTTCAATTGTTCGCCGTCTCGGGAACCAATGTTGCGCTCTTCTTTTGTTGTGCGGGGGCTCTCCTGGCTTGTGCTGGGAAATCGAAGTGACAAACACTGGTGGTCGTTTTCGATTAACTTCATTCACGCAATGATCGCTACACAGTGGTGAAAATCAGCCAACAGTAATTCGTCGTCGTACTCGCTTTACTCTACGCACAGTGTCGCAGAGGACTCGCTCCTTACAAAGTTAAGCTCTCACCTTAACTCTGTCGCATCTGCTGCGTGTGTCTGACTCGTGTCAGTCGTCTCTTGTCTCTCTCTCGCTTTGTCGCTCCTTATATACATAACCCCAGGTTCCAGATCTTTCATGAATGAAGTGGCATACTCTCTAAAAGTTCGAGCTGAAAATCAATTGACGCCACGTGGCACAACAAGTCAATTTTAGTCTAACTCGGTCGCGGGTCAGGGGAATGACCTGACCGATATACAAAAATCAACCATGCCGGGAGTCTCCCATATGATCCAGAACCTTCATAACACAAGCAAAAAGGGGTGCTTTTTCTATCGTATGCCTACGAGTCAATCCCCAGATTTCTGCTCCATACAATATAGACGGCAGGACCTGTGCATTAACAACTCTAAAAAACACAGATGTGTTCATGGTATGTATATTCCACATAGTTCTTAATAGTAGTACAATCTTTTGTTTGGCCTTTGTTACTTGGCATTCAAGTGTTGCAGTAATGGACAACTTTGTTGTAAAAAGGAATCCTAAATATCTATAGCTATTCACTACTTCTAAATCTAGGTCTCCAATCGTCCATTTCTCTCCTCGGGCCAGGCATCTGCCTCGTCTAAAAACCATTACTTGGTTCTTTGTTTATTTACAGCGAGTCCTAGTTGAGAGTCCCAGTTGAACGAAGAGAGAGAGAGAGAGAGAGAGAGAGAGAGAGAGAGAGAGAGAGAAAGAGGGAAAGAGAAAGAGGGAGTGATGGAGGGAGAGAAAGAGGGAGAGAGAGGGGGAGAGAGATAGAAAGAGAGAGAGAGAAAGGGAGAGATAGAAAGAAAGGAGAGAGAGTAAGAGATAGAAATAGAGAAACAGAGAGAGGGAAACAGAAACACACACACACAGACAGGCACAGACACAGGCACAGAGAGAGGGAGAGAGAGAGAGAGAGAGAGAGAGGGAGAGAAAGAGGGAGAGAGAGATAGAGGTAGAGAGAGACAGAGAGAGAGGGAGAGATAAAAGAAAGGAGAGAGAGAGAAATAGAGAAACAGAGAGAGGGAAACAGAAACACACACACATACACACACAAACACATACGCACACACAGACACAAAGAGAGAGAGAGAGAGAGAGAGAGAGAGAGAGAGAGAGAGAGAGAGAGAGAGAGAGAGAGACAGAGAGAGAGACAGAGACAGAGAGGGGGGGGAGGCGAATGTTCAACCCAGAATCTTTCGGATACATTCACGCTTGTATGGATACGATAGACATCTATTTTATTTAAGGAACTGGTGGACTATTGTTAACAAAGCAACGGAATCATGCACAAGTGCGCGATGTTGGTGGTGTCTACGTAATGCACGAGAAGCTGACACAGACGCAGCTGCAAACACACGTGACGGCACCAAGTTAACCCCAACAACCAAACCAGACACAGTGACGACATCAAATAGCAGTTCCAGCCAAACAACAGTAAACAACAATAGCGACAGTATTGGCGACGACAATACTGACCACAACAGCCAGTCAACTTGGTGTTGCAGGCAGATGCCATGATCCGGGGCCTTCATGACGCCTTCAACGAGCTGCTGGAGGAAATAGACTGGATGGATGACTCCACCAAGGCAGCTGCCCGAGACAAGGTGGGTGGTAATGGCAATATAACTTGGAGATCAGGAAGAAAGATGGTAATGTCGTTGTAGTGCAAGTGTGTGTGTGTGTGTGTGTGTGTGTGTGTGTGTGTTTGAGTGTGTGTGTGTTTGAGCGTGTGTGTGTGTGTGTGTGTGTGTGTGTGTGTGTGTGTATGTGTGTGTGTGTGTGTGTGTGTGTGTTGTGGTATGTATGATACGATCTTTATGATGTAAAATACAGGTTTTCAAACAAACCTTTGCCACACTCCTGACAGGCATAAAAGAACAAATAACGAATAAATTATGAGGACACTGAGGCAGAAAGATAAATTCAACAAACAAATTTAATAACAGTGAACAAGCAAACAAGTAAACACCCAACCTCAAAAATCCCTCAACAACAATAAGACAAACAACCTTCGCCAAGTACATTTACACCAGACTACACATGTAAAACGTGAGATTCAAAAAGGGGTAAACAACTGGTTTCACACAAGCACAGGTTCCCCGCAAGTGCGTGAGGAAAAGACACAGAATGACAATACAACAATCTCAAACCCCTACGGAACCAGTATAGGATCTCACCCAAAACCAATGTAGCTTCAACAAGGGGGAAAAACAGTTGCTCTGGCCAGAAACAGCTTTCACCACAATGCTTATGAAAACCGCTAAACATCCAAAGCTCCCGCCTCTAAAGGCACCTCCGCTACTAAACAGTAATGACACAAAGAACCAAAGTTCTCGCCTCTAAAAGGCACCTCCGCTACTAAGCAGTAACGATCCAAACAACCAAAGTTCTCGTCTATAAAAGGCACCTCCGCTCTCGTGGTTAGAATGACAAGTACCACATCACCATTTGTCAAAGTGACAAAGATTGAACAATCACAAAACCACCCTCCACATATGTTTGTCAAAAGGCGCCTACACACGTACCGGTTGTCCCCCGGTTTTGCTGCCGATCCGGTCAAAAATCGAAACCGTGGACTAATCTGGCACGGTTCTTGTGACTAGAGCTCGCTCTATTTTTCGACCCCGTCCAGACCAGTTCACGTGCCTGGCGACGCGAGATCTCGCGTTCTGGCGACTAGTCGCCAATTTTAATGGCTGACGCTGTCCTCGCTTCACACATAAAAAGGTGTATTTGGGGATACTAAAAGCCCATCCAAAGAAAATGTATGCCATGAACAGCATTAATTTATCAAAGCTGTATGTTGAATGCATGAATAGTTCGTGAAAGCTGGTACATTTTACAATTGGCAATGCAGGTCAAATGCATTCATCTACACGCTGAAAGCATGTCCGCGGATCGACTTTTATCGTTGCGTCTTCGCATACAGGCAGCTACAGCCTTCACATTGAAGCGAGTGTTGGCATTAATTTATCAAAGCTGTATGTTGAATGCATGAATAGTTCGTGAAAGCTGGTACAATTTACAATTGGCAATGCAGGTCAAATGCATTCATCTACACGCCGAAAGCATGTCCGCAGATCGATTTTTATCGTTGCGTCTTCGCATACAGGCAGCTACAGCCTTCACATCGAAGCGAGTGTTGGCATTAATTTATCAAAGCTGCATGTTGAATGCATGAATAGTTCGTAAAAGATGGTACATTTTACAATTCGCAATGCAGGTCACACACATTCATCTACACGCCGAAAGCATCTGTCTGCAGATCGAATTTTATCGTTGCGTCTTCGCATTGATTGAGCTACAGCCTACACGAAGCGTCTGTTGTCATAGTCTCATGAAATGGACATAACTCTAAATTCTGACTTTGCTTCGCGTAAATGAAAATCGCTCCAGTTCGCGGTGTGGGTGTAATCGTTGCGTGGGGCTGTCAACCCACTTTTTACACGCACGGTCAGCCTGATCGGGAGCAAAACCGGCTTGAAAAACGGTACGTGTGTAGGCGCCTAAAGTGACAAAGATTGAACTATTAAAACCGCCACGTTTCACATCCGAGACTCACCACACCCTAGAACACCGCTGTAACCTCTCAAAGCAAAAAGAACTGCTCCCCACAGACACATGAAAATTACTACCAAATCACATGCAGATACTCTTAGTTCAATTTAGAAGGTCAGATCTAAAGTGACGAGGAAGGAAAGACACAGAAGAAAAGGTGATTCAGTCTTACCAGCGTCTTGACTCGGAATTGCCCGCTTTCACCAGACAGTCCAGGAAGATGTCCGCTCTCACCAGATGGTCCAGAAAACACACTCTCACACCAAGTAGGTACATCGGGCGCCTCCGCACTCCCCAGGGGGAAAGAAGGAGGTCCTCAGGCAGGACGTGAACAAACACCCGCTGACTCCCCAGGGCAGTGACAAAGTTCCCAACTTCCCTATGAACACACGCGCACACACTCTCGCTCAGTAAGAGCGTCGGGCACCTCCACCGCTCCAGGGGAAAGAAGGAGTACCTCAGGCAGGACGTGAACAAACACCCGCAGACTCCTGGAAGACAGCAGAGAGCCCGCTGCCTTTACGGGCTCACACACGCGCTCCCCACAAAACAACTTTGCTGCTCAATTATCGCAGCGGTATAGAAGACGAATTTGGGAGGTAGCGTCTCCAGCGCTTCTCCCACATGCGTAGATCGACAAAGAGTAAGGAAGATGAATAGGGCAGTGTATCCGGCACTCCTCTCACGAGCGTAGATTAGCGTAGAGCAGGAAAGACGTGGCGTTTCCGTGCCACAAAGAATAGCGTCTCCGACGCTCAGCTGCTCGGTGCAGGCGGGTGGTCTGGATGGGATTACGGCCGTCAAGCCATCGGTAATCTGGTGGATGAGAAGAAGGCAGGTACCAACCTCTCAGATGTAGACTCAAGACGTTGTGGAGATCTGGTAGCGTTCCCACACCTTCCATGCAAGCACAGTCCTCAATCCCACAACTCCCTGTCGAGGAGATGGGCGGCAGCAGCCAGAAACAACTTGGGACGGGAAAGGAACGCTAAGATCAAGACCCTTGACAGGCCAAGATATAACCTGCAGTTGATCACTGCAGTAAGACTTACTGGGAATCGTTTCAAGGCTAAACCTTGTAGCTCCAACCTTCAGTATCGGACGCGCTACCCAACCAGCCATGAAGACTACAGGAGCCAGCGATCCGAGGGACTGTTTTCTCCTACTATCAAAATTCACGTCGAATGGCCTCAAATAGGTCGTGGAAGTATCTGCAGACAATTCTTGCTGCAGTATGACTCGCCAAAGTCGTTCTAGGTGGAGTATCGTCGCTCCAACCTTTAACTTCGCTTGCCCCACCAGCTAATCCCTACGGGGAATACCGGAGGGCGAGCGAAGTGACTTGTCTCACTGATGGTCAAAATACAAGTGTTCTAACAAGCGTTAGGCCAAGGCTCCAAAACTTGCGTGAATCCGTTGCCTTGTGGGAAACCATGTGCTAACTGGCATGGCTCAAACAGCCCTCCAAGATGGAGGGTACTACCCCAAAGATTATAGGTTACACAAAGATAGCTCATGCCGAGCTTTTGCTCTTAAAAGTTACAAGACGCTCGGAACGCAGCGCCCCAAGCGGCCAGGACTATGGGGAAGTAATCACACTGCTTAGATACATGTAAAAAGTGCTTGTTTGTCGACGCGTTTCTGATGCATTCCGATCATGTTTGTGAATACATTTACGGTGTAATGTGTAATAAAATGATTTGCTGCAATAATGGGGGTGTTTTGGCTTTGTTTTTTGTAGCAGGCGTTGTGAAATCGAAATATTTGGTTCATAGAAATGGATGCTTCTGCGCATGCGCGTGAGCCTATAGTCCGTTTCAACATTGCACATTTAAAATGACGGACATAGTCTCGCTTCGCGCAGAAAAAGCTGAATTTGGGGACACTAGAAACCCCATCCAAAGAAAATGTAAGCCATGAACAGCATTAATTTATCAAAGCTGTATGTTGATTGCATCATTAGGTCGTTAAAGCGCTTATCTTTTACAAATGGAAATGCAGGTCAACTACACGCCGATCTTCCAAGTTCGCGCACGTCTATTTATAGCTGACGCGCGGAATACATTGTTGTTATATCGCAACGAAATCCACTGACAGGTGCTTTCGCGTGAAGGTGCATTGACCCGCATTTCCAATTTTGCAATGCACGACCTATTCATGCATTCAACATTCCTCCTCCTCCCCCTCCCCCTCCTCTCCCTCCTCCTCCTCCCCCTCCTCCTCCCCCTCCCCCTCCTCGTCCCCCTCCCATTCCTCCTCCCCTCCTCCTCCCCCTCCTCTCCCTCCTCCTCCTCCCCCTCCTCCTCCCCCTCCACCCCTCCTCCTCCCCCTCTTCCCCTCTTCCTCCTCCTCCTCTCCCTCTTCCCCTCCTCCTCCTCCCCCTCCTCCTCCCCACCCCCCATCCCCATCCTCCATCCCCACCCTCTATCCCCACCCTCCATCCCCACCCCCATCCCTACCCTCCATCCCCACCCCCCAGCCCCACCCACCCCATCCGCACCCGCCATCCCCACCCTCCATCCCCACCCCCCATCCCCACCTACCCCATCCTTACCCGCCATCCCCACCCTCCATCCCCACCCTCCATTCCCACCCCCTATCCCCACCCACCCCATCCGCACCCGCCATCCCCACCCTCCATCCCCACCCCCATCCCCACCCACCCCATCCCCACCCGCCATCCCACCCTCCATCCCCACCCTCCATCCCCACCCGGTTCCGGAGGGGGAGGAGGAGGGGAAGAGGGGGAGGGGGAGGGGGAGGAGGAGGAGGGGGAGGGGGAGGAGGGGGGGAGGAGGAGGGGGAGGGGAGGAGAAGAGGGGGACGAGGAGAAGGAGGAGGGGAGGAGGAGGAGGAGGAGGAGGAGGAGGAGGAGGAGGAGGAGGAGGAGGAGGAGGAGGAGGAGGAATGTTGAATGCATGAATAGGTCGTGCATTGCAAAATTGGAAATGCGGGTCAATGCACCTTCACGCGAAAGCACCTGTCAGTGGATTTCGTTGCGATATAACAACAATGTATTCCGCGCGTCAGCTATAAATAGACGTGCGCGAACTTGGAAGATCGGCGTGTAGTTGACCTGCATTTCCATTTGTAAAAGATAAGCGCTTTAACGACCTAATGATGCAATCAACATACAGCTTTGATAAATTAATGCTGTTCATGGCTTACATTTTCTTTGGATGGGGTTTCTAGTGTCCCCAAATTCAGCTTTTTCTGCGCGAAGCGAGACTATGTCCGTCATTTTAAATGTGCAATGTTGAAACGGACTATAGGCTCACGCGCATGCGCAGAAGCATCCATTTCTATGAACCAAATATTTCGATTTCACAACGCCTGCTACAAAAAACAAAGCCAAAACACCCCCATTATTGCAGCAAATCATTTTATTACACATTACACCGTAAATGTATTCACAAACATGATCGGAACGCATCAGAAACGCGTCGACAAACAAGCACTTTTTACATGTATCTAAGCAGTGTGATTACTTCCCCATAGTCCTGGCCGCTTGGGGCGCAACGTGTCTCGATCCTCACAACATTGAGCTTATGAGCTATCTTTGTGTAACCTATAATCTTTGACTACCCCTCCACACCCTGTTCTCAAAACAGCCAGTTCAAATTAAACTCTCCTGCCATCATCAAAAGGACAGCCGCTCTTCTCGAGCTAAGAACAAAGCCAATGTGCCGGCAAACCCACACAACAAAGGGACAACCGCCTCCAGCGATTAAATGATGGAAAAACACAGGGACATCCTTCTCTAAAAGGCCGCCACTCTCACAGCGATAACACCCAAAGCGGCAAAACTTCGCTGCCCTCACAAAGACAACTAGACCGCAGGGCGTGGCATCATATAACGACTCCTTTCACAGGTCCGCTCGTCCAAAATATGGACGATGTTCCCATATTATATTATGATAGTGCATGGTGTTGCGGATTGAAAACAACAAAGTTCCCACTTCGATCAAATTTTGAAAACAGTGAAAAATAACTTTTAAAAGTGCGGATTTGTATGGCAAGGATTCGATGCAAAACTATACAGGAGTTACTTCCCGTGACACATTTTGATAATTTTGGCCAATCCGAAATTAGGTCAGATTTACTGCGGAGTGGCCGCGTGTGCGTGTGCAATACATTTCCAAAATGTAAACAACGACTACATCAAGCCTTTTACCGATATTACGTGGGCAAAAGCCTTGCATTTTGCTTCTGAGTGGAAATTACTTGATGGGGAAGCGAGTTCTGTCATGGTCGCGTTCAGTGAACAGGTTGAACGTGGAGTTATCGGCATTGGTAACCCTGGGTTTCATCGTTTCTGTTGTCAACGTTTAACGTGCAATCATCAGCAATGTGAAACTTCAGCGAAAAAAACCGGCTGGAATCCAAAAACAATGTACACTGGCCAGGTTATTTTTGGGGTGCTATGCACAGCCAAAGACTACGCTGTGTTGAGCTGTGCACTGAGCTTCAGTGCAATCCTTCCATAAGTATGAATGTAGTCTGCAGACAGAACAACTTTTTGGATGGTTTGAGAGATAAGGGAAATTTTCTAATGTCTCAGTGTTCAATGCATAAAAGCTTGAAAACTCCAAGAAAAACCACATGGAATGAGAGGCAAGATAAATTAAAATGAGCTCTGAATAATGACAATAGTTCTGGAATATGCATATTTTTGGTGCATGCACATAATCTCAGTTGGTCCATGCTTGTGGAAAAACTGAGAGCTAAATTTCAAGTTCATAAACAGCCAGTGCAGATTGTTGCATACAAGGGTGAATTATTGCACTCCGACATAAGCTAAACATTAGAGTGTGTGGTGGTAGTGTTCCCTTGAGGTGCTGAAGTTCAAATTTTAAACTTTCCAAGGCAAATGTTTTGAAAACCACATTCTTTTTTATGTCAAAATGCATTGTTTGGGTATGCTGATGCTTTGATGTGGTCTCAAAACATTATTATTATGATGCATGGAATATCTTGAAGTATATAGTCAGCATGATAATTGTTTCATTGTTGTGATCATGACTGTTGTAGTCCAGTTCATGTTGGTCAAGAATAAAAGGCCGTACAAGCTTTGCTCTTGTGGGAAATTTCATGCTGACAAGGCAAAAATAATCTAAGAAAGGCATTGAAGGTGTAAAGTTGTGATCAATTGCTTGAGGATATTTTATTATTAACAGAATTTGTCGCTATGTGTGTAGGGGATTAACCCAGATAATTAGTAAAAACTACCATAAATTAATGCTACACAAGGTTTTCAGCAAAACCCGAGCTACCATGTATCTGCAACCATAAAAATACACAAAAAGGAGAAACAACAACAAAAATAGACAACTGAGGGGCAAATTCAATTGATGACAAGTTTTAATCAATAAGCAAATAATTGAAAGAAAATCCCTTCCCCAAAAATGGCCACCCCAAAACAATAACAAACCACCACAACACCCTCTGGCTCACACGAGTCCAAACTGCGAGGAACTCTCGCCCCAGTGGGCGGAGCCTCGACCGACTTCTAGGAAGCTGACCCGGGCTTAGCCAATCACAGCAGCCGCTGAGCTTGGCGTGGGCTCCGGGTCGCTGATTAGCATACAATAACAACGCACGCCGGCGCCTCTACAAGTGCTCGCTCTCACAGCGGCTAATTGATCTCTCCCTCCACCGTCACGCTGGCGGCAGGAAGAGTACACGTTAGACAACCAGACAGAAAACTCAACTCCTCTCACAAGGATTAGTTTAGCGTACAGTAGTTCATCCACCCAGTCTCTCCCTCCTGCAGAAGGTGGGATAGCGTCTCTAGGCCCTTCTGCAGAGGTTTATGGATAGCGTCCTTGACCTACCACTGTGGGTTTTGATAACCACTTACTCTACTCTGGTGTCATCACACTGGGATCACAGTCTCTGAAAGTCCAGCTACCTCTCGGTGGATTAATATTGTAAGAAAGCCAAGCTTACCATACAGTTGCTTCTCTCTCTCTCTGGAAAGAACACACACAATCCCAGCATAGCTGACCCCTGCATCCACAGTGTCCGAGAAAGCGCGAGGCTCCGGCCTCCGTTCCTCGTCGTCGTAGCAGCGCCCGATGGTAGACCCGGCGGGAGCAGCTCTCCCGTCCCCCTCGTAGTGGTTCCAAGGCACCAAGAGTCCGTCCTGACGACAGTCTCCTGTGGGACGAGTCACTCCAGTGACTCGTGGATCTCCCCAGTCGGCGGCGTTAGCGTCCGGCGGCAGGCAGCAGTAGTCCAGTAGGCGCTGGTCCTCCCTACTCCGACCCCACGACGTAACTACGCTCGCTAGACTCGTAACTGCTCTGGTAGCGAGTTACAACGTGACCCAGTCACGTATCATGCACTGTACTGTGCATAGAGAGAGTGCCTAGACATGGCGTCAGATAACCTATCTCGACCCTTCTAGCACCTCTACGAATTTAACTTACAGGTCAAAGGCCCGCAGCCTGCTGTAAGCGCACGACTCGGCGTGCACACGTGCCTACGCTACACGTGTGGACGTGGACAAGTTCTACTAATAGGGCAATTTAGAGAACGATGACTGCTTTACACTTAGCATCATTACGTCGACTCATGGCCTTTGACAGTTTCACTCCTGCTCAAACGATACCATAGTACGTATGTCCCACGTCACATATGCCTGACGACATATATAGAAACAGCAACGTATCCTATACTCGATTTATCCACCTGAAGGAACGATATAGATACGATAGGGGAATTATACAGACTATTGACCCCCAGTCACAGTCACAATCCCAAGAACAAGCAACACGCAAGAAGTCATACAGTCATAAGTCTGAAAGAAACAAGGTACAGCTTGTCACTCACTGATGACACAGCCACTCTCCTTGCACGCATCATTCACCCAGACACTCGGCCCGGAATTCGAGAATGATAAAACACGCCTTCACACAGGCGTTACCCCAGAGAAACCCAATTAGTTTAACCCAGTTACTTTGAGTAATGCATTTCCCCTTTCCCCACACATCCTTTCCACAGGATATAACCGATGGGCGAACAAGAGACAATTTCCCGCCTTACCCACCATATTGCAACGGTTTAACTTTACATGGCATTTCCCCCCATTTACACATTAGACCATAAGAATGAATCAAACCCACCTCAACAGACTTTGATACGGCGGTGGTTGTCACCTTCGTGTGATGCCACACAGCGAAAAGGTGATAGCACTCGCAGCGGACTGCGCGTCCCTGCGAGTCTATAGCGGAGCACGCTACAACGCACCCTGCTTACCCAACCGGCAAGCGTGAAGTGATCTTTCCTGGCGCCAAAACGCTGCAACGGTCACTCGCCCCACCCTCATTAGCCAATGAGGACACTCGATCCCTATCACGTGGATCATATGAGCACGAGGACACGCGCGTGAGGAGCAAAGTCCACGAGAAGCACACCTGCTGCTCGTAATGAGAACATTCTATCACACCCCCCAAAAGTGATCATATAGACCCCCCCATCCCCAGACGGGTAGCAACGAGCCATGCCCTCTGACCTTCGTTACTATTAATAAGCGCCCAGCGCTCGTCTCCAGCGTCCCAGCTAAAGACAATTTGAACGGGTTATGATTTCTCATCTTTTCTTCTCCTTTCTTGCGCAAATCTTGCGACAAGGCCTCCCCACTAAGAGAAGACTACGTCAGGGCCCATTCGATGTCCTGGAAAAGAAGGGAGAATCCGATTATCGCATTCAGATGTTTGGACGTGAACGCCTGTTTCACGCAAACCTCCTGAAGCCTTATCGTGAGAGGCAACCTATGAGCGAGTCAGCTGACCCGACTCCTGCGATCGCCGTGGCGGTGATCGAGGAGACTGGGCAGATGGCTCCGCCTGACCGTGAATTACCCCTGCCATGCTTGACTGGGGAGGAAGCTGCCCGCGACGTTGTGCTCGGCCCTCAATTAACTGACAGTCAAAGAGGGCAAGTGTTGGCCATAGCAGAGAGGTACGAGGCAGTACTGACTGACCTCCCTCTCCTGACCGACCTTGCCACCTTTGACATGACGGTGGAGTCAGCCCGGCTTGTGCACGTCAAGCAGTATCCCATCCCTTACGCCAAGGTGGAGGCGGTGAAGGAAGAAGTCAAGGCTATGCTGAAACTCGGAGTGATCGAGCCAGCTGCCTCTCCATATAATGCTCCCGTAGTCCTAGTCCGGAAGAAGGACGATCAGTATCGCTTCTGTGTAGACTACCGTTCTCTGAACAACGTGACGGTGTTTGACGCGGAGCCTCTTCCGGACGTGGAAAATCTTTTCGCGCAGCTAGGGCACGCGAAATATTTCACCAAGATAGACCTTTCAAAAGGATATTGGCAAATACCTGTCCATGAGGACGTGCGTCCTATGACAGCTTTCACCATGCCCGCGGGGCAGTTCCAATTTCGCGTCATGCCGTTTGGCCTGAGAAACGCTGTCGCGGTTTTCTCGCGCATGATGCGGGCGCTGCTAGAGCCGCTGGGTAGGAGTGACGTGTTCAACTTCATGGACGACATTCTCATAGCGACGAGGACCTGGCCAGAACACTTGGAGGCCTTGGAGGCCGTATTGAAACGCCTCAGACAAGCGAACTTGTCCGCCCGTCCTACCAAGTGCTGCGTCGGTTTCAGGGAATTGAGTTTCCTAGGCCACGTGGTAGGGGAGGGGGAAGTCCTGCCTGAGGCGGACAAAGTGAGGAAGGTGGAGGAGGCACCGGTGCCGAGGACTAAGAAGCAAGTCCGTGCCTTCCTGGGGTTGGCGGGCTACTATCGAAAGTTTATGCCCAATTTTTCGGCCATCGCCCTCCCTCTTTCCAACCTCACGAAAAAGGGTGCTCCAAATGTCGTGGAGTGGACACCCGCATGCGAGACCGCGTTCCGAGCGCTGAAGGCGCGGCTTACTGCAAAGCCGGTTTTGCAGCTGCCGGACCTGTCCGCGCCGTTCACGCTGCGAACGGACGCATCAGACCATGGATTAGGCGCAGTGCTATTACAGGACAAAGGGGGAGTGCTTCACCCCGTGGCTTATGCGAGCCGGAAACTGTCGAGTGCCGAGAGCAGGTACTCGACCATCGAGCGTGAGTGCTTGGCCGTCGTGTGGGCCACTCACAAGTTTCAACCGTTCCTGTATGGACGAGAGTTCGTCCTGGAGACTGACCACCAACCTTTGAGATATTTGCAGACAGCCAAGGTCGCAAATAGCAGACTTATGAGGTGGAGCTTGTTGCTCCAACTCTACAACTTCACTGTGAAAGTGATACCCGGAAGCCAGAACGTAGGTGCCGACTATCTGAGTCGTACCTGTGAGTCAGGAAGTGATTCTGTGAAGACGTAGTCTTGTCTTAGTGGGGAGGCCTTGTCGCAAGATTTGCGCAAGAAAGGAGAAGAAAAGATGAGAAATCATAACCCGTTCAAATTGTCTTTAGCTGGGACGCTGGAGACGAGCGCTGGGCGCTTATTAATAGTAACGAAGGTCAGAGGGCATGGCTCGTTGCTACCCGTCTGGGATGGGGGGGATCTATACGATCACTTTGGTGGGTGTGATAGAATGTTCTCATTAAGAGCAGCAGGTGTGCTCCTCATGGACTTTGCTCTTCACGCGCGTGTCCTCGTGCTCATAAGATCCACGTGATAGGGATCGAGTGTCCTCATTGGCTAATGAGGGTGGGGCGAGTGACCGTTGTAGCGTTTTGGCGCCAGGAAAGATCACTTCACGCTTGCCGGTTGGGTAAGCAGGGTGCGTTGTAGCGTGCTCCGCTATAGACTCGCAGGGACGCGCAGTCCGCTGCTAGTGCTATCACCTCTTCGCTGTGTGGCATCACACGAAGGTGACAACCTCCGCCGTATCAAAGTCTGTTTGAGGTGGGTTTGATTCATTCTTATGGTCTAATGTGTAAATGGGGGAAATGCCATGTAAAGTTAAACCGTTGCAATATGGTGGGTAAGGCGGGAAATTGTCTCTTGTTCGCCCATCGGTTATATCCTGTGGAAAGGATGTGTGGGGAAAAGGGAAATGCATTACTCAAAGTAACTGGGTTAAACTAATTGGGTTTCTCTGGGGTAACGCCTGTGTAAAGGCGTGTTTTACCATTCTCGAATTCCGGGCCGCGTGTCTGGGTGAATGATGCATGCAAGGAGAGTGGCTGTGTCATCAGTGAGTGACACGCTGTATCTTGTTTCTTTCAGACTTCTTCTTGCGTGTTGCTTGTTCTTGGGATTGTGACTGTGACTGGAGGTCGATAGTCTGTACAATTCCCCTATCGTATCTATATCGTTCCTTCAGGTGGATAAATCGAGTATAGGATACGTTGCTGTTTCTGTATATGTCGTCAGGCATATGTGACGTGGGACATACGTACTATGGTATCGTTTGAGCAGGAGAGGAACTGTCAAAGGCCATGAGTCGACGGAATGATGCTAAGTGTAAAGCAGTCATTGTTCTCTAAATTGCCCTATTAGTAGAACTTGTCCACGTCCACACGTGTAGCGTAGACACGTGTGCACGCCGAGTCGTGCGCTTACAGCAGGCTGTGGGCCTTTGACCTGTAAGTTAAATTTGTAGAGGTGCTAGAAGGGTCGAGATAGGTTATCTGACGCCATGTCTAGGCACTCTCTGTATGCACAGTACAGTGTATGATACGTGACTGGGTCACGTTGTAACCCGCTACTAGAGCAGTTACGAGTCTAGCGAGCGTAGTGACATCGCGGGGTTGGAGTAGGGAGGACCAGCGCCTACTGGACTACTGCTGCCTACCGCCGGACGCTGACACCACCGACTGGGGAGATCCACGAGTCACTGGGGTGACTCGTCCCACTGGAGACTGTCGTCAGGACGGACTCTTGGTGCCTTGGAACCACTACGAGGGGGACGGGAGAGCTGCTCCCGCCGGGTCTACCATCGGGCGCTGCTACGACGACGAGGAACGGAGGCCGGAGCCTCGCGCTTCCTCGGACACTGTGGATACAGGAGTCAGCTATGCTGGGATTATGTGTGTTCTTTCCTGAGAGAGGGAGAAGCAACTGTATGGTAAGCTTGGCTTTCTTACAATATTAATCCACCGAGAGGTAGCTGGACTTTCAGAGACTGTGATCCCAGTGCGATGGCACCAGAGTAGAGTAGGTGGTTATCTAAACCCACAGTGGTAGGTCAAGGACGCTATCCATTGAGCCTCTGCAGAAGGACCTAGAGACGCTGCCCCACCTTCTGCAGGAGGGAGAGACTGGGTGGATGAACTACTGTATGCTAAACTAATCCTTGTGAGAGGAGTTGAGTTTTCTCTGTCTGGTTGTCTAACGTGTACTCTTCCTGCCGCCAACGTGATGGTGGAGGGAGAGATCAATTAGCCGCTGTGAGAGCGAGCACTTGTAGAAGCGCCGGCGTGCGTTGTTATTGTATGCTAATCAGCGACTCGGAGCCCACGCCAAGCTCAGCGGCTGCTGTGATTGGCTAAGCCCGGGTCAAGTTCCTAGAAGTCGACTGAGGCCCCGCCCACTGGAGCGAGGGTGTCTCACTGTTGTACTCATGTGAGCAAGAGGTGTTGTGGTGGTTTGTTATTGTTTTGGGGTGGCCATTTTTGGGGAAGGGATTTTCTTTCAATTGCTTGCTTATTGATTAAAACTTGTCATTAATTGAATTTGCCCCTCAGTTGTCTATTTTTGTTGTTGTTTCTCCTTTTTTGCGTATTTTTATGGTTGCAGAGACATGGTAGCTGGGGTTTTGCTGAAAACCTTATGTAGCATTAATTTATGGTAGTTTTTATTAATTATCTGAGTTAATCCCCTACATAACATAGCGACAAATTCTGTTAATAATAAAATATCCTCAAGCAATTGATCACAACTTTACACCTTCAATGCCTTTCTTAGATTATTTTTGCCGTGTCAGCATGAAATTTCCCACAAGAGCAAAGCTTGTACGGCCTTTTATTCTTGACCAACATGAACTGGACTAAAACAGTCATGATCACAACAATGAAACAATTATCATGACAAAAAAGCTGACTATATACTTCAAGATATTCCATGCATCATAATAATAATGTTTTGAGACCACATCAAAGCATCAGCATACCCAAACAATGCATTTTGACATAAAAAAAAGAATGCGGTTTTCAAAACATTTGCCTTGGAAAGTTTAAAATTTGAACTTCAGCACCTCAAGGGACCACTACCACCACACACTCTAATGTTTAGCTTATGTCGGAGTGCAATAATTCACCCTTGTATGCAACAATCTGCACTGGCTGTTTATGAACTTGAAATTTAGCTCTCAGTTTTTCCACAAGCATGGACCAACTGAGATTATGTGCATGAACCAAAAATATG
>JAWQFJ010019292.1:45000-54158 GCA_034096865.1 Theodoxus fluviatilis | reverse complement strand
CAGGAGCAGCTGGAGCAGGAAGAGGAGAAGGAGAAGCAGGAGTAGGAGGTAGACGAGGAGGAAGTAGATGAGGAAGAAGGAGAAAGACCGAGAGAAAATGGCCTGCCGACAGACCACAATATTGATTAAACCATGAAAAACGAAACCAAACACGCAAAAACCAGGCACTGGAGAAACACATGATCATTTTCAAATGAAGTGAAATGGACTTAGCCCAAAGGCACTCCTCCGCACTCGGTCCTAGTGATGCAGTAGCCTGAGGATCAGACATCCATCACCACATGACAAACACGGATCTTGGAAGCTCCATGTCATCATCCAAAGATTGGCCTACTTTTTTTCCCCTTGGCTTCTCTCTTATTTTTCAAGTGACTTGTTTACCGACAGCCTCCGTCCCAGTCACCCCAGGGGGTAAAATACATCAATAAAACTGCCTTGGTCTTGAGATCTCCAGGGAGTATAGGTATCCAGCCACTCCTAGCCAGACGTTCTCTTTGCAGGGAAGATCTCTGTTCCCGACAGGGCGCAGCTGCATTGTTATCTGTGTCTCCACTCCGCACTGGCTTATTGTAGCCAAGGTCGTACGTGAAACTGAAGTCTCGGAAGTGAATGAATTCCTCGTTGTCTGCTTTGTAGCATTCTTTGGGATTGCCGTAGCCAGAAGAGTGGGGAACAACAAATCTGGAAAAAATCGCAGTGAAGTTGAGCGTGTCGCACTTGTGGCTCATTAATTAAAATGGCTCTGATAGAACTGACTCAGTTGACGGCACCAGAGAGTAGGACCGTCACAGTCTATTACAGGACGTCGAGGGCTACTTTAAAAAGAAACGTGGTCGTTCTGTTCATCTCATAATCATTTGAGGACTTTTTGCCATATAGCGATACTTACTCCCAAACAAAACAAAAAAGTCATTCTCCATTGGTTCTTAAATTAAAAAGTATTGAACTTTAAAGCAATTCCATAGCTTACGTTCAGTATTACTATATTATGGGATATAATCATCGCGACAAATTGCACTTTACGCATATAGAGCTGGGTTATTCATATGTGGCTGTATGTTTGGCTATAATCATATCCAGCAGGATGACTCTTCTTTGCAGTATAAAACACAGTGTCTCTATTTAAAGTAACAGAATCTGAAGTGTCCTAAAACACACACCAAAAGCTCCTCCTGCAGCAATACGTTTGGTTTGAACTCCAAAAGTATCCTCTTCAAAGGTCACGAGAGGCCAAGATCGCCACTACTACTTTTAAACCAGATGAACGGCTTTTGGGCGCGCGAGGGGAGAGGAGTAATGTTAATGATTCTCACAAAAATATAATTGCAGATCACTGTTTTCCAGGCACATAAGCCCAGAAATTCTTCAATGCTTCATTATCAAAACCACAAGCATCACCTCTGAGCACTGTTAATAAATGTCTGGATATTGCATTTCACTTTAATACATATCCACAGGTACAAACTTGGGAAATGACTAGGAAACCTGTGGTTTCTGTTTTGATTGTGCTTGCAGCTCTTGGGCGATGACTGATACGAGGCACGTGCGTTTCGAATCACTTCCCCAGCTGCACCTCTTCCACCGTTGTAAATAAACTCCCGATACACTGCCACGGCAGGGGGGAAACCTCCCATAAGGCACGATTCCGCATTCCACCACTTCATTACTCAGGGAGCGGTGAGACTCTATACTTTAACGCAGACATCTTGTTCATCCCAAGGCAGTTTGTGTTTCAAATGTCTGAACCATTTTTTCTGTGATTTGCTATAAAAGAATGATTCTTGCCTGGACTTTATTGGAGAAAGAAACGTCGGAATTCTCCAGATTTATCAGCTGGGTCAGCGTTGAATCGGCAATACAGCGCTAGAACTTCTGTCTACATGTATTTCTACCTCGACTACTGAAGCTCACAGACACGGTGATCTCCTCTCCCTGCCCTTCCCCTCAAAGTCCCCCACCTCCCGCCCCCTGTCTGTCTGTCTGTCTGTCTGTCTGTCTGTCTGTCTGTCTGTCTGTCTGTCTGTCTGTCTGTCTGTCTGTCTGTCTGTCTGTCTGTCTGTCTGTCTGTCTGTCTGTCTGTCTGTCTGTCTGTCTGTCTGCCTGTCTGTCTGTCTGTCTTCTCTCTCTCTCTCTCTCTCTCTCTCTCTCTCTCTCTCTCTCTCTCTCTCTCTCTCTCTCTACCAATATGTATCATTTCTTGTTCTCACTCATCAGTTTTCTACAGCATCTCCCGATCCATCGACAATCTGGCCTTTACTTCTTCATGTGCATACCTTTTCCTGTGATGAATCTGTTATTATGGTGAAACATAATCTCTATACATGGATAGTCCTCGAAACCTTTGTCATCATCGGAAAAAGAAGTTTCTCCAAATAAACTCTCTACTCCAAATTAAAAACATATTGCATTCAACCATCTTAATTTCTTTCCGCACGCATTTCATGTCATCTTTTGTACATCATAACGCGTTTCATCTCCCACTGCGTGTCACATTTTCTTAATGTCTTTCCTTTCCTTCTGGTTCTCTCTTTCACTGCAGTTCCTATGGAAGCCAGTCTTTACATGTTTCCTCTAGCTTCATCACTCCAGCTTCCTGTCTGTATTAATCCACTCCTTTGCCCCCCCCCCCCCCCCCCACCCCCCCCCCTGACGCATCCTTCCTATCTTCCTCCCTCTCCTTTCTTCAATCACTCCATGAATTTATCAGACTGAGCTTGCTTGGAACAGCGAACATCACTCCCCAGCACACCAGCTCCCCAGCACACCAGCCCTACCCTCCCCAGCACACCAGCCCTACCCTCCCCAGCACACCAGCCCTACCCTCCCCAGCACACCAGCTCTACACTCCTCAGCACACCAGCTCTACACTCCCCAGCACACCAGCTCTACACTCCCCAGCACACCAGCTCTACACTCCCCAGCACACCAGCTCTACACTCCTCAGCACACCAGCTCTACACTCCCCAGCACACCAGCCCTCTACTCCCCAGCACACCAGCCCTCCCCTTCCCAGCACACCAGCTCTACACTCCCCAGCACACCAGCCCTACCCTACCCAGCACACCTACCCTACCCTCGTTTCCTGAATGTAGGAGGCGGAGGAGAGGAGTGGAAATGAGCTGTCGGATGCTGCTGATAAAGTGAATCGCTTATCCACCAGGAGATTCGGGTTCAATCCCCTGATATTCCACACTCCTTCACAGGGCATCCTATCAGCTTCAAAATGGATCATTTCCCCTCAACTCTACGACTGCGAGGTCGGGGGTTCAACACCGCTATCAGTCTAAGCACCTCCTCTGTGTCGCTACTTCCAGGTGCTCTTGCTTACAAGCACGTGAAATGGCATTTACTGTGCCTTTTCAGTGTATATTCCCACGTTTGTGTAAACTCATCAAGTTCTCCTTCAAACTCAAACCCTTATCGTTATCTTTATGAACAGACACGATCATACATCAACAAAACTACTTCATGGATGTAAGCAGACAAATGAAAGAGAAATCAAAGCAATTCACGACTACAGCATCTCAGCGCTTTTATAAAGGATAATGAAACTGAAGTTAAAAGGTGAATATCCCCTTATTCAAAGAAATGTATTAAAACAACAACCACGCATCTCTCTCTCTCTACACACACACACACACACACACACACACGCACGCACGCACACACACACACACACACACACACACACACACACATACACACACACACACACATGCAGGTATGTACGCACTTACGAGTATTTAACTTTTTTTTTGTTTCAACTGTACAGTGTGCGAGTTTTGGAATGCTTTGTATGAGTGTGGACTTTTCATTGTAAACGCCATGAGCTTGCCTATTGGGGAAGGTATGTGCGTATAAATAATCTGTATTATTATTATTATTATTATTATTAAAGGGAAAAGTGATGTTAGGGTGTTTTTTTTAAACAATATTCCATGATTCTTTCATTAATACAACAGCATACTTGAGAACACCGACTACTGCAAAATAAGTGGTATATTAAACAATTTCCGATCAAAGGACATCAATACACTTGCGTACTACGATCTACTTTAAACGCACTACATACCACCTTGAACACAGTACGTCACACTAGTAACGTTCTACGTCACAAATTCCAAGTCACGTGACCTTCTCCTCTCGTTCAGTGCCGAAAGCGAGTTCGTAATCGACTTCAAACACAACGTTTCACTACTCCATAGACAAAAGAAAGCAAACGTATTTCAAACAAAACGTACAGTCTGAACATATTTTCATTGCTGTTTTATGAATCTGAAGAAGATACAAACTAGCACTTTCCATCTTCTGACTTCGAAACGGTAAAGTGACGAGTGCAAGACCGCACTGGAAAGAGTGCTGGGAGGGCAGCGTGCTATTTCTGCCACATTAAACTGGTTTTTCGACAATCACAGTCCCATGCATATTGCCCTGAAGGCGCAAGCTTCGTGTTGGATTTTCTTGTGCTCCCTTCAGAAGCTTTGCCTTTGGCCGTTATACACTCCAGTCGCACGCCCACTAAACCGAGTGACAATCTACGGTTCTCGAGATAAAAGTTCGAAAACGCACGATTGAGGTGCGAGTATGATTCAGGCAGTTTAATTAAGTAAGAAATGTGGAATAGGTCACATATCTTCCAACTCTTACACACTGATAGTGTATGTGCCGTTCAACAAAACTGGAAACCCCCTCATTGGCACAACAACTTTCCAGTTGCAGCAGAAGCTCGGCCAACTGCAGCTTGACTCAAAAGCTCAAATGCAAGATCTTATCTATGAGAAGGAGAAAACTAATCAGCTGTCAAGCATCATGTTGGCTCGTTTCTCAGAAACCAGGAGACGTTTGCAGTGTCGTTTACCGTTACGACACACTGCTTTTGAGCGAGTGCGAGTACACTGTTTTTGGCAGACATGCGGAGTCCCAACGAACAAGCTGTCAGCATTCAAGGTTCGTTTTGTCTCTTCCTGCCTGAGCAGCAGAATATACGGAAGCAACATAAGTGAAGGAGTACAAAGTCTACAACCCACACTTTACCTTGAGAACAAATTGCCATGCACCTGTCCGTCCAGTAAGTCTTCCTGGGGCACCCAGTCACTGTCAGCGTCCGACCCTCATCAGGGCGACGAGACAGCTTGGGAGGCAGAGCAGAGAAAATAGGTACCTGACCTTTCTGCACGGGTCGTGCTCTTTCCCCAGTACGTCGCTACAAGGGAGCGTTGTAAAACCTTGCGTCAGTATAGACTGTCTGCAGTCGTCTCTTTCTCCACCACACATTCTGTCCTTCCATATCTTTCCGGAACTCTCTCTCTCTCTCTCTCTCTCTCTCTCTCTCTCTCTCTCTCTCTCTCTCTCTCTCTCTCTCTCTCCAAAAACGCAGGTTTCTTGTATTAGAGCACTCACATTCGCAGCCATGTGCTCTCGCAACAGATGCATATCCGTTATCTTTTTAGAAGACGTACATGCACATGTGGATCCCATTGATGACTGATGAATGGCTGCCAAGGCTAAGAGCAAGTTTTTATTAGTGGCAGAAGCCTCATCCGTCTCGAGAGATGGAGGCTCCTTCAACATTCGGTGCAACACGAGTTGCAGATTGACTCGGACGAAACACACCATAACAGCACTGACTGTGGAATGAATACTGTGGTCTTTGACTCATGCATCACCTTGAGCCTGCATTTGATCAGGAGCATCCTTGGCATCTGCAACGGGGAATGAATAAATGAATAGTGAACACATGAATAATGAATGCATGGAACTTTACCGCCAATCAGCGAGTTTAGGCTATGTAAGATCATTGACCACAAAATCACTGTAGTTAGTTGATAAGACTAAGAGGAAGTTCAGTCGGGGTTTTAGTAGTTTTCGCCCCTTACGAATCTTGAAGGAAAACACAGTGGATCTATTATTTATTAATTTATTTCCCCCAACCACAGGACTGAAAGCGCAACAAGGTGTGAGAGGCAGATCGGAGGCTGAGTTCAACGAAATTGAGGGCATTTCAGGTCAGGGTGCTCTTCCTGTGACGCTCAGACAAGACAAGAACTGCAAGGAAGGACAATGTCGCCCGCTGCCTCCCACAGACTGCTCCACGTGGAGGTGGAGAGTCAGTCCAGTGTCGAGACCTCTGTCCAGAGAGACTGGTCTTCTTCCTGTGGACCTGGTTACGTGTGCCTCTGAATTTGGACTGCAGTCACACCGGCTGAGTCAGCGCCGCATCATTTTGTTTTAACATAAACTTTCACACACGTTCACATGCTCGCATTCGCGCCCAAATTGGAAGGCAAACATGCACACACAGCACGCACACACTCAAACCGAATGAGAGATTGAATAAATGAACGAATCAGTGAATGAAGTTTTACAGGCTCTCAGCCTTGATAGGTTATTTAAGGCCATTGATCACGAAAAATCATTGTAATTATAGTGAGAGTAAGAGTTAGTCAAGTCACGATTTTCTGACATTCACTTTTGATGAATTGTATAGAGAGACTGTGAATAATTTTACCCTTCTCTCACCGGTGGAGTGAGAGAGAGGAAGTGTCCCTGAGAGAGAGAGAGATAGAGAGAGAGAGAGAGAGAGAGAGAGAGAGAGAGGAGAAAGGGGGGAGGTAGGGAGAGAGAGAGAGAGAGAGAGAGAGAGAGAGAGAGAGAGGAGAGAGAGAAGAGAGAGAGAGAGAGGGAAGAGAGAGGAGAGAGAAAGAGAGAGGGGGGGAGGAGAGGAGAAGAGAGAAGAGAGAAGAGAGGAGAGAGAGAGAAGAGAGAGAGAGGGAGAGAGAGAGAGAGGAGAGAGAGAGAGACAGAGAGAGAGAGAGGTGGGAGTGGGAAGGGGTGGGGAGAGAGGGGATTCACACAAACGTACACTTACTTTGACATTCATGAAAGTCATCTACGGGAGCGTTCGTGCGGAAAATTTCTTCCACGCAGATGCCTAATTATTCGCTATATTTGGCAGCACCCTCTTTCAAATGCTGCCGTCTGGCCATTCTTTCATTCAACCACTCGCTCGCTCATCAATCACGCTTGACTCATTCACAACTCATTCGAGATGCAACATTCCACTTCATTGCGTGCTTGCTGATTCCCCAACTCCTCCCCCAAACAACAACAACAACAACAACAATACCGAACAACTTTTTCAATTTTACACTCCGCTTTTCACACATTCATCCCATGGGCTGGGAGTAAGAGTAGACCCAACCCGTCTCCACAACTGATGTGTACAGGGTGAATGGCTACAGGAATAGAGGCTTGCTCTTACTCTAATCCGCTCTAGTGAGCTTATATTCTATGGCTTTACACACACTACATAGGCAATAAAATCCCATCCATCCACCCAACCATCCCTCCATCATCCATCCATCCATTCATCGTCCATCCATCATCCATGCATCATCCATCCATCCACCCACCCACCCATTCATTCATCCATCATCCATCCATCCACCAATCCACCCACCCACTCACCCATCCATCCATTCATGCATCCATCCGTCCATTCATCCGTCCCAACCACCCATCCATCATCCGTCCGTCCATCCATCTATCCATCCATCTATTCATCATCCACTCTATCACCAACCCACCCATCCATGTATCAACTCACTCACCCACCCATCCATCTATCCATCCATCCATCCATCTATCTATCCATCCATCCATCCATCCATCCATCCATCCATCCATCCATCCATCTATCCATCCATCCATCCATCCATCATATATCCATCCATCCATCCATCATTCATCATCCATCCATCCATCCATCCATCATCTATCCATCCATTCATCTGCCCGTCCGTCCGTCCATCCATCCATCCTTTCGTCCGTCCGTCCATCCTTCCGTTTGTCCGTCCGTCCATCCGTACTCATTTACCATGCATTACTTCATGACAAACGCATAGATTCTGAGATGGGGCAACAAGCAAAGCAAGTATGTTCTTCTGAGCTCCAGTCATTTTACATGGCTGGGACGTGTGGCGGATGACGCTGGGACGCATCCCAAGGGAAGTGCTGTGTAGGCAGGGTGTTGAAGGAAGACGATCAGGTGGACGCTCCCACCTCCTCCACAGGGAAATGCGGGAAAGGCATGACTCAGGCCTGTATAGACCCCAGCATCTGGGTGAACAAAGTCGCGGACGTGGATATCTGGTTTCTTGCATTCACAAAGTGGGTGCAGAAAAAAGGCATAGACTTCTCGCAGTCGGGAGAGCTATAGGGATCAGAACACCGGAAATGACCTCAAGCCTTCCTGCTTTGACTGCCACCATTGCTGATGAGACTGGCACTCAAGAATAGAGTACATGAGCCTTACTCACAGATGTCCCAAAAAGGCATGAACTACAACATCGTTTCACGAGACGGACAGGAAACCAGCAAGCAACCAACTGACCGAGCGACCAACCGAGCGACCAACCAACCGACCAGCCAAATGACCAACCAGCCAAATGACCAACCAGCCAACCATATAGCCAACCAGTCAACCAAATAATTAACCAACCAAATAACTAACCAACCGATCAACAATTCATCCAACCAACCCACATACCAACTAGCCGATCATCTAACCACCAACCAATAAATCAATCAACCGAGCGAGCGAGCTACCGACCAACAAATTAACCAACCACCCCAGTTTATCACATTCACTCGCTCAAGTCGCAGAAGCGAATGCACCGTGAGCCAATTAGGGAGTGCTCAACCAATCAAACATACCGTTTGCAACCAGTCGAGCACTGATTCGTGTGCTCGTTGACGTCGTGGTCCATTCGCACGACCCGCTGGGGATCGATGGCGTGACCTTCCCTGGCCTCTGGCTGATGACTGCCCCGAGATGGACGCTGACCGGCAGTGCGTGACTGTGGGACGCTGAGCAGCCGTCAAGTGAGAGCCAAGCATCGCCAGTCACGTGCCGTTTCCACCCCTGTCTTGCTGGGCGGTGCTGCCAGACCCCGCAATGGCTCAGCCTTTCTTTGACGTTGGGGAACTTTTGAAGTGGAAGCACAACTCAGTTCGACTGAGGTTTTTCGATGTTCCTGTACGTGCTTATCGCTCTTTGTCAGTCGGGAGGTGAGAGTAAAGAGAAAGACGGTGCAGGGGTGTGGAAAGAGACCTGTGCTGCTGTATTGACTGCTTCGCATGCATAACAAAAGTGAGAA
>JAWQFJ010019292.1:32500-42500 GCA_034096865.1 Theodoxus fluviatilis | reverse complement strand
GGGGGGGGGAGGGGGGGGGGGGGGGGGGAAATGGTCATTCCGTCACCATGGAGACCTTTGCTGCAATCTGAGATGCTTCTTCCCGTCTCGAATGCAGAGCTATAAATAGATGTGATCCCCGACTACTCGCTCCTATCATCCATCCGTGCCATATTTCAAACGAAGTGTGTTCCTTAACGGGAATTTACGGACTGCAAAGCAGATGCCTGCAAGACACGCAATACGATCTAATTTGCATGCTGAGCGGAAGTAGCGAATGCAGTTGCTATTTGTAGTTGCAGTGGCGAGTGTGTGTTGTATAAGGCGCTTGCCTCGCGGCGCTCCGGCCTACTTCCCGTTATCTCTAATGCTTAATGCGCCTTGTATATCAAGCAGCAGGTGTAGTGACGGGCGTCCACCGCTGTAGCCAGTAGTCATTGCACTGGTAATTGTAGTGGCCACTAGCAGTCGACAATCCTGTTTTCGTCTATTCACAGCCCCCCTCCCCCCCCCCCCCTCCACCTCACTCTCTCTCCCCCCACCCCACCCCCCACCCCGCTAGACAGGGGGTAAGAATAAACCCACCTCATCTCCCTACGATATTCTTTAAAAGGCGAATAAGTACGGAAATCAAGATGTGACTGCTCTTTCTATGACCGGTTCCAGTGATTTTCATGATCGGTGCCTTACACAGCCATCAAAGGCTGATGGGGCGTAAAATTCCATTCATTCATTCATGCATGCATTCATTCATTCATTCATTCATTCATTCATTCATTCATTCATTCATTCATTCATACATTTATTCTGTTCACAACGGTGATATTGTAGCCCGGAAGAAACGTCCCAAGCTGCAACACCGGCAGTCAGACGACAGCAAGGACGCGACACTGGGCACTGAAAGATGTGTCTGTGGAAAAGACTGCTCCTCTTGGGGCAGCTTCAGAGAGCTGCAGACGTAACTCCGTCAGGTTAGCCACTGTAACGAGCATGGGTGGTCGTACCGTCACGAATCTAACGGAAATTTCCATGGTCTGATGTAAATCTTTTGACACTAAAATGCATTCTAGCTGCAAATGAATTTCGATTCATTTAATTCATTGGTAGTATAAAGGAAAATTCCCACCCTCGTTAGATATATTCCAATCATACAATGCCAGATTGGATTAAATGTTTTGTAAAGATTTCTGGAAGAGATCTTCATGGGAGTTAAATTGTCTCGGAGTGACATCGACACAAAAAGGAGAATTATGCGTGGGAGATGGCCTTTTGTGAAACACTTGAAAACAACTCTGTCAAACTAAGCGGCGGTTAACAGCTAAAGGGCAGACGATCTCAGCATCGATCGTTGAAGAATTGCTTCTTTCATGACGGCACTGAAAGGCACTGACTTTGCTACTAGTCCATTATCTCTCTGGCATGTTTTGTCGTTGCAAGTCTTCAAAGGTGTATACCCTCGCCGATGAGTCAAATGTTTTACTGTAGTCTTCGCACGGTGAATATTATTTGGGTGACTTAAGTATCCTTGATAAGAAATTTTGTTAAAACCTATGACGGCTACATGTAACTTTTCACTACGGCTAGATGAAGGAGTGTAACTCCGAAAGCTCGCCAACGACAACTTTCTTTGCAAGCCACAGCTCTCGTAGCCGCTCTCAGCAGCCACAAGCCGCCACCGCCTGCGCCACAGCGACCATTTGGAGCCGCTACCCGCAGCCACTGGTCACAGACCTGCTGCAGCAGCCAGTCCCGCCAGGCACGACCCCAGGAGCTCACGCCTGACGGCCAACGCTCGAGACCAGAAATCCAAAAGATTAAAAAAAAGAAGAATACAATTGGTCGGAAGTATTGTCACGACTTATCTTTTTTACTGTTGTCAGTCTGACCCCGGCAACCACCCTTTTTTGAATATGTAACTTTTTCAAACTTGAAGCTTTAAAGCGCTTGTAAAACAAATACACAACATTTTTAGATTAACACGTGTCAAAAAAAATTCGAACAGACATTACGGCTTCAGTTCGTGCATACTGACCTTTTCCAGTTCGTGCATACTGACCTTTTCCAGTTCGCGTGGGCGGAAGACATTTTGTTTTTGGAGTGTGGTTTTCTAGCCTCCATAGCCTTTCCACCTTTACAGTGGGACACGAAAGGCGTACAGTTACCATGATTACGTGTCAGCTTTTGTGGAGGCGTACTGTTACGAGACGGGGCTCTTGATCTCTAGGGATTTATCTTGCCGTCTTGTAACATCCACTTTCTTTCAAGGGGTGAACGAGACTACACAAAGATAAGTAGGTGGAATTCGTCTTTAAAAATAACTTTAATAATATGGAAGTAATAATGAAAATTCTTAATATAATTAATTCAAAGTATTATGTCATACGATGTTTAGCCAGCCAGCCTTTCAATGGTTACACTTATCTGTGAGTGTTCAATTCAGCTGATCACTGATGAGCGTAGAGCCCTTTCAACAGGGTTGTAGATGGATGAACATGTAGGGCCCAGGGGAGATGGGCCTGCCCGGGAATCTTGAATTCTGGTGCTTGAGAAGGGAGGGTAACGTTGAACGTCTCCCCTCCGCGTTGAGGCTGTTAGTAGGTCAGGCGTGACGCTGTTCGTGGGTCAGGCGTGACGCTGTTTGTGGGGTCAGGCAGGACGCTGTCAGCGGAGTCAGGCCAAGGGTGGCGGTGTCCGCGACTGAACTTTGGTCCCCCTCCGCTACGTTCTTCGTATAGTCCGTTTCAACATTGCCCTGTCAGTCGAGACGCACTTTTAATAGGCATGGGCCTAATGGTCCCCCCCCCCCCTCTCTTTTGTTATTTTAATAGGCATGGGCCCAATGGGCCCCCCCCTCTCTTGTGTTATTTTAATAGGCTTGGGCCCAATGGTCCCCCCCTCTCTTTTGTTATTTTAATAGGCATGGGCCCAATGGGCCCCCCCCCCTCTCTCTGGTGTTATTTTAATAGGCATGGGCCCAATGGTCCCCCCCCTCTCTTGTGTTATTTTAATAGGCATGGGCCCAATGGGCCCCCCCCCCCCTCTCTTGTGTTATTTTAATAGGCATGGGCCCAATGGTCCCCCCCCCTCTCTTGTGTTATTTTAATAGGCATGGGCCCAATGGTCCCCCCCCCTCTCTCTGTGTTATTTTAATAGGCATGGGCCCAATGGTCCCCCCCTCTCTTGTGTTATTTTAATAGGCATGGGCCCAATGGTCCCCCCCCTCTCTTGTGTTATTTTAATAGGCATGGGCCCAATGGTCCCCCCCCTCTCTCTGGTGTTATTTTAATAGGCATGGGCCCAATGGTCCCCCCCTCTCTTGTGTTATTTTAATAGGCATGGGCCCAATGGTCCCCCCCCCTCTCTTGTGTTATTTTAATAGGCATGGGCCCAATGGTCCCCCCCTCTCTTGTGTTATTTTAATAGGCATGGGCCCAATGGTCCCCCCCCTCTCTTGTGTTATTTTAATAGGCATGGGCCCAATGGTCCCCCCCTCTCTTGTGTTATTTTAATAGGCATGGGCCCAATGGTCCCCCCCTCTCTCTTGTGTTATTTTAATAGGCATGGGCCCAATGGTCCCCCCCCTCTCTTTTGTTATTTTAATAGGCATGGGCCCAATGGTCCCCCCCTCTCTTGTGTTATTTTAATAGGCATGGGCCCAATGGTCCCCCCCCCCTCTCTTGTGTTATTTTAATAGGCATGGGCCCAATGGTCCCCCCCCTCTCTCTTGTGTTATTTTAATAGGCATGGGCCCAATGGTCCCCCCTCTCTCTCTTGTGTTATTTTAATAGGCATGGGCCCAATGGTCCCCCCCCTCTCTTGTGTTATTTTAATAGGCATGGGCCCAATGGTCCCCCCCCCTCCCCCTCTCGTTTAGCTTAAGATTACACCCGAATCACGCGGACCGTTAAGGTGCATGGAGTACAGTACCGCCGAGCAAGTACGTTTGTCACAAAACGCAGATACATTAACGCGGCCGGATCTTAGCATAACTCCCTGGGCGTGCGAAGTCAGTAGGGTCTCGACTGACAGAGCAATGTTGAAACGGACTATACGGTCGCGCGCAGTCGTTTGGGATTCTCGCGCATGAGCAGATAGCGGAGGGGGACCAAAGTTTGGGGCGGACCGTTCAGTCGCCGACAGCGGCCTGATAACTCTGGTCTTCTGGTGGAGGTGTGGAATCACGCCCATTTGAGTGGACTGGACCCTTGATGGATGGCGTCCGAGGAGGCTTGGGAGGCAGCAGGGCTATGGGTAAGGGGGGTTTCTGGCGTTCCCCCTTTCCATCTCCTGTTTGACCTTGGGCGCAGTCACAGCGCGTGCACTGCACGCCCAAGAGGTAGGGGGTAAGAGAGAGAGAAAAAGAAAGACGGTGGAGGCTTTATAGTTTTGGGTGCCGTCCACTGACCAATCACACTCTTGGCACCATCTGTGCAGTACAACATTAGTGTCTTTGTTCTCTCCACTGACCAATTCTATTATCGGCATAATATTCGCAGCAGAATGTTAGCGTCTCTTTGCTCAGTCCAATTCTCACGTTCGGCACCACATTCCAAAGCCAGGCTGGTTTCTCTAAGAGAGAGCGTTGAGGCCTGGCTGGCTCTTAAAGTGGACAATGAACTGACTTAAAATTAAAATATCTCGATTCATAACAGCACCTACAAAACTATGGACGCATAGGGGCAAAGGGCGGGTAGCGGAAAGTGGATGCCATCAGTTTTACATCAAGGACGCTGCTTCTAGCACACACGCACACACACACGCGCGCACACACACACACACAGAGAGATCGAGATCGAGAGAGAGAGAGAGAGAGAGAGAGAGAGAGAGAGAGAGAGAAACTAACCATTCTATTTGTAAGGCCAAGGGCCTATCACAACCTAATTGACATCACAGCTACTTGTCTTCATTTGAAAGCATATAATAAACATATCGCAACTGACTTCATGCGATGGACATTATCTGCGGCTATTATATCAACCATATAAACACTATAATTTCTGTCAAAAACAAACAAACAAACAAATAAATACCTCTGTCTTAGGTCTTCATAGGCGAGCCAGCAGAACAAGAAATGTAATTCCTCCTCATCCTCTTCATATCATGATGGACAAAGGAATGATCTGGCAGAATTATTAGTGGCTCACTGGTTCCGTAATGGAAACGAACATATACATCTCGGAAAATTTGTTTGTAAGTGACAGAGAGAAAGAGAGAGAGAGAGAGAGAGAGAGAGAGAGAGAGAGAGAGAGAGAGAACTGAACTGAACTGAACAAGTTTAATGTGTAGGCCACCGGCCTATTACATGGGCGAGAAAAACGCGAACAGAGCACAAGTATGTACAAGAAGTACATCAAAAACTGGCAACCAGTTTAGGAATCGCGCACGGGTGAATAGTCTCTATCAATGAGAAAGTTCACGTTCTCCGTGCAGCCCGTGTGGGCTGTTGTCGCGTCGGCGGCGTCCTGCTCGTTTCTGGGTTCTTTCGCTGGCAGCATCCCTGTCACGCTGGCGAACAGCTGATCGCAGACGAAGCGTAGATTGGGTCAGCCTTGGAGCTCCTGTCGGGGACGAAAGGCAGGTCTTGTAGTGGGACGCTCCACGATCCCTCGGACGAAAGGCAGAGGTCGACGGTAGAGGCGGAGTTAGATCTGACACAGCACAAGGGTGACAAGCCTCGGCAACTCCACTTCCCAGTGCACTCATTTGCTCCAGCAAGGCACGAGAAATGCCTTCAGAAACCTTGCTCATCACGTTTTGAAAGTCTTCCACTGTTGCTTCATTGCTACGAGGTGGTTTTGCAGCACCGTGAGGGTCATTTTGAAGTGTTGGCATTTCTGTGGCAAGTGGTTCCTTGTTCGGAACTGAGGCAGCTTTTTCCTCATGGTGGTTGACAGAGTTCGAGGGGTCAGAGGTCACGGATGACACGGTGACGCATTCCGCCGGCACATGGGAGCGAGGATTTCGTGCAGGGACAGGGTCGGTAACAGTTTTTACGACATTGAATTCAGATTGATTTTGAATCGACAAAGCATTAGCATGGTTCTGCTCACCCTTCTGACGATGTTTTTCTGCTCGGTGTTGGTCCCTACGTCTCTGTGCTGGTGGTTTCCTTCTCCAAAATCCGCGCCGTTCACTCGTGAGTAATGGCTGACCGTCGTGCTGCCTGAACCTCAACACAACAACGACGTTTCCAGGCTCACCGCCTACTTTCCAACTAGAGGGTTCCTCCGTTGCTAGCAGGGATGTCAGCAGTGCCTCCAGGGCAGCTGGAAGTCCAGCGACTGGCATGATGCTAACTAGAATTACACTATACTGTAAACTGGCCGGAGCGAGGGAAAGACGTCCTACCGGCGCGAGCGCAAACCGCTGAGTGGGAGAGAGAGAGAGAGAGAGAGAGAGAGAGAGAGAGAGAGAGAGAGAGAGAGAGAGAGAGAATAAGTAACGGGAGTGGGTACAAAACCTCTGCAGAACAAGTTGCAGCAGATCGATGTCTGATGGTGACCATGTATCTGCAAATGAAGTAATTTTGCAAGAGCGGTTTTAAAAGAAGTGTTGTCGTCTACTCACTTTGTCACTTTGACATATCTCTAAGTTCTCTTCTGAGATGATTTTGAGTTGGTTTTTTTTTTACATTGGTTGCTAATGGAAGATATCTATAGCACACTCGTAAAAGGTCAACGCGAGGGATGGAGCGGGAAATTTAAAATTGGCCACTTCTTGTAGGTACACCGTTAGTGCTGGACAGTGATGGACTCTTTTTGTAACGCCTTCCCATTTGTCTCCTGGCTTGCAGCGGTAGGGAGGTGCACTCACGCAACCATCCCCAAGCTTATCTCCTCAAAAGCCACTTGTATCCACGATATCCATGATAGTTTTGACGCGCAGATCAAGTAGCTTTTCTGCCGTCAAGATACGATGAATGTCTTCCTTCATACATCCACATCGCGCTTCTAAGCAGTGCAAAATGAAACTGATCTTCTTCTTCTTTTTGTCGATCGCTAGATGATTGCGCCAGTCGCCCGCACAAATGCAGCTGTTCTCCGCAGCTCCTCCAGGTTGCCATAGAGTTTGCTCTTCACTGGTGTTGGGTCTGGCCATGTGGCTAATGAAACTGATAAACGGCTGTGACATTGCAAGTGCGCGCTTGTTTCATGCGGGCTTTTAGGCACACACCTTTCCCTGAAGTTAGTACAGAGCTTCCCATGCCTACATAGCATAGATTTGACCGTCAGTCTTTAGAGCGACATAGGCATATTATATCGTTGCAAGTGCCAAAGTTTTACAGGTTTAGCAAATGATAAGTTGTTCACATAAAACATCTCGCCTTTACTAAGGCAACACACCTAGAACGATTGAGCCTAGAGCACACGAAGCGACGAAGCGACAATGTTTCTTTGCTTCTCGTTGCGACGAGCCTCTCTGTCACAATTTGGTCATACTGAGATATGTGATACTACATGGCTGCTATCATGTAACTCTGTGGTTTTTCCACAAAGCTCTTTTCTGATTGGTCGAATGATGGTTACGCTGTTGCTTTGTCGCAAGCAAATAGAGTGCTTTCTATTTGAGGCAGCGAGCTTTTTTGACGCGCATGTGCGCTCATGATCTGCTTGCTGCTTCGTCGTCCCGTCGCGTCTCGTGCAATTGGCGAGAAAGGCCGAGACTTGAAAGACTAAAGGCGCCTACACACGTTACGTTTTTCAAGCTGGTTTTGCTCCCGATCCGGCTGACCGTGCGTGTAAAAAGCGGGTTGACAGCCACACACAACGATTACACCCACACCGCGAACTGGAGCGATGATTTTACGCGAAGCAAAGTCAGAATTTAGAGTTACGACCCTTTGGTGAGCCTATGACAACTGAGACGCTTTGACGTACATGCGTGTGACCTGCCTGTCGGATTTGCAAAATGCAGAACTTTCCCGACCTACTGATGCATTCAACATACAGCTTTGACAAATTAATGCTGTTCATGGCTTACATTTTCTTGATATGGGGTTTCTAGTATCCCGATATACAGCGTTTTCTGTGCGAACACGCGATGGAGCGGAGGCGATCGACATTCTATTCTTCGACTTCGCCGGTGTAGATTTGCATTGACCAGCATTCGATTTGTAAAAAGTTGAAGCTTTACCGACCTACTGATGCATTCAACATACAGCTTTGATAAATTAATGCTGTTCATGGCTTACATTTTCTTGGGATGGGCCTTCTAGTATCCCGAAATACAGCGTTTTATGTGCGAACACGCAACGAAGCGGGTGGAGCAGATTCAATGATTATATGATATTGTATAATTGTTGGAAGCGTAGATCGGCCTTGACCTGCATTCGATTTGTAAAAAGTTGAAGCTTTCACGACCTACTGACGCATTCAACATACAGCTTTGATAAATTAATGATGTTCATGGCTTACCTTTTCTTTGGGTTGGTTTGTAGTATCCCCAAATACACCTTTTCCTGCCTGAAGCGACGAAAGCGTCCGCCATTAAAATTGGCGACTAAGTCGCCACAACGCGATATCTCGCGTTGCCGGGCATATGAACTGGTCCGGAGGGGTCGGGAAAATAGAGCCAGCCCTAGTCACAAGAACCGTGCCGGATTAGTCCACGGTTTCGATTTTTGACCGGATCGGCAGCAAAACCGGGGGACAACCGGTACGTGTGTATGCGCCTTAACAGCAACGGCAGGATGTGCACAAGCTTTCAACCAGGAGGTGTTGAACCAATGTGCCACTGCCAGTCCAGCGGTAACCTTGTTCACGTCTTAAAAATCTAACTTTTCTATTTACAGATAGTTCCCATGCAAGCACCATGCATACAGTCTGTGCCTAAGTGTCTGACACATATCTCAATACACAATTTGCACAGTAAATAGTTGTTCTTTCACTCACACTTTTGATATTACGTACGGTGTTCAGAAGGATCGATGACAGTCAACTCGAGTGTTGCAGTGCCTGTAAGGGCTGCGTGTATCTTGAAAATCTTATGGAGGGATGATGGGTGGAGGGAGGGAAGGGGAGAGGCATGGGAGGGTGAGTGGATGTTTGGATGGATGGAAAAATGCATTAATGAATGGATGGATGGATGGATGGATGGATGGATGGATGGATGGATGGATGGATGGATGGAGGAATGGTTGATAAATGGAAGGATAAATCGATGGATGCATGGATGGATGAAATGATAGATGGATTGATTTGTGAATGGATGGATGGATGCGTGAAAGGTAAGGATGGATAAATGGACGGATAGATGATGGATGGGTTGGTGGATGGACAGATGGATGGACAGTTGGATAGGTGCGTGGGTGGACAAAGAAATGAATGAATGTACTTGATGAGTTTGTTGACAGGTGAAATAATGGATGGTTAGATAGGTGGGTGGGTGGGTGGATGAGAAAACAGATTAATCTACTCATGGATGGAGGATGAGGCACTACAGCATATCAAGCTTTATAAACGTCATCTGGCCATTCCCTACCCAAATCACTGGCGTGTCCTTGGAATACAGGCAAGTCAACACACCAAGTTCCAGGTCATTCGCATTTCACAAATGGCGCAGAAAGACACGGTGGGTCTCTTCTTACCCCGACCCACGGGGGACTTGAGCCTTAGGAAACCAGCGCCTCTCTCACTGCAAAACATGCAACGCGATATGCCTGCTTTGACTGCCAGCAGAGGAATGTGAGAGGGGATATGGACCACGCGTGCATTTCACCAGTACTGCGTTTGTTGCTGAGGCAACTTCGCAAATGGCAACGACATCAGAGATCATCTGCAGACTGAAATTCCTCACCTCCAGATGAACCTGCCACGCCCACCTTGTCTTGCTGGTGTGGCAAGGTAGCTCTGTGAGGCTCCTGCCTCCGATGACTAGAGATGAACGCCCTCGTCAGTTCTGTCGCATGTGACCTCGGAGCGACCATCTGCAGTCAACGTATGTCGGCTGTCCCTCTGAAGACGATATAATTATGGTCGGATAGCGCGGCGTCGTATTCTTGACTATTTGTGTTCATTGTTCC
>JAWQFJ010019292.1:0-27500 GCA_034096865.1 Theodoxus fluviatilis | reverse complement strand
GGCATTTACTACGTCTAACAGCAACTTCTTCACCAATTCTCGCCTGAACACAGCCATTTTCTCTCGGACTTCCGCCTTGCAAATTGATGATTGGCCGTTGCCTATAGATCTTGTCCCAGGTCGCTTTGGATTGGCTGTCTCGCGATTTTTTCCCCTCGCAAACCAGGAGGCTAACAACGTCCTCTGTCTCTGTTGCTGTTGTCCATAGGGCGGATGTACATGTACAGTTTAGCTATGCATTGCAATGCTGCCTATTATGCAGGCCTTTGTACAACAGGCAGGCAGAACCAGCTGAGGGGGAGACAAGGCTGTCCGAAGAAGGGAATTACGTTGTTCTCCTAGGATTGTGCCTTGTGTCCGGTGTCAAATCCCCTCTCAGACATCCCTTATCGCCTTTATCCTGACAGCACGTCATCTCTCTCTCTCTTTCTCTCTCTCTCGCTCTCTCTCTCTCTCTCTCTCTCTCTCTCTCTCTCTCTTTCTCTCTCTCCTCTCTGTCTGCCTGTGTGTCTGTCTGTCTGTGTGTCTGTCCGTCTGTGTGTCTGTCTGTCTGCCTGTCTGTCTGTCTGTCTGTCTGTCTGTCTGTCTGTCTGTCTGTCTGTCTGTCTGTTGCCTGTCTGTATGTCTGTCTGTCTCTGTCTCTCTGTCTCTGTTCGTCTCTCTGTCCCTCTCTATCTTTCTGTCTGTCTTTCTCTCTCTCTCTCTGTTTATCTTTCTGTCTCTCTTTCTCTTTCTGTCTGTGTCTGTCTGCCTTGTCTTGTCTTGTCATGTCTTGTCTTGTCTTGTCTGTGTGTATGTGTGTGTGTCTGTCTGTCTGTGTGTCTGTCTGTCTGCCTGCCTGCCTGTCTGTCTGTCTGTCTGTCTGTCTGTCTGTCTGCCTCTTTCTCTCTCTCTGTCTTTGTCTGTCTGTCTGTCTGTCTCTCTCTTTCTGTCTGTCTCTCTTTCTCTCTGTCTCTCTCTCTCTTTCTCTCTCTCTCTCTCTCTCCTCTCTGTCTGTCTGTGTGTCTGTCTGTGTGTCTGTCCGTCTGTGTGTCTGTCTGTCTGCCTGTCTGTATGTCTGTCTGTCTGTCTGTTGTCTGTCTATATGTCTGTCTGTCTCTGTCTCTCTGTCTCTGTTCGTCTCTGTGTCCCTCTCTCTCTTTCTGTCTGTCTGTCTGTCTCTCTCTCTCTGTTTCTCTATCTTTCTGTCTCTCTTTCTGTTTCTGTCTGTGTCTGTCTGTCCTGTCTTGTCTTGTCATGTCTTGTCTTGTCTTGTCTGTGTGTCTGTGTGTGTGTCTGTGTGTCTGTGTGTCTGTCTGCCTGCCTGTCTGTCTGTTTGTCTGTCTGTCTGTCTGTCTGTCTCTTTCTCTCTCTCTGTCTTTGTCTGTCTGTCTGTCTCTCTCTTTCTGTCTGTCTCTCTTTCTGTCTGTCTCTCTTTCTCTCTCTATGTCTTTCTGTCTGTCTGTCTGTCTGTCTCTCTCTCTCTCTCTCTCTCTCTCTCTCTCTCTCTCTCTCTCTCCGTTTGTTGCGTCACATATGTTACGACCCCATGGCCTGTGCATCAACGTTATTCAGTTATTCCTTTCAATTGCACAATGTGCACGCGTCTTTCATGTCTTTTCAGTATGTCCGTCTAAACGATGAATTTTACTTCGCTGTCCTCGTGCGTCTCTCCGTCGGCCTCGGGCACACCATAGAGGATAACATTGTCTCTAGGGTTCCTCCTTTCTTGTTCTTCCAGCCGCTCTTCTGCCCTCTGAAACTTTGTAGTGACTTCCGCCAGCCTGTTCCTGAGCGAGAAGCTTGCCTTTCATTTCACTGAACACTCTAATGGTTTCGTCGAGCTTCTCTTCCAAACGATGCACATTGTCATTTACACTTCTGAGTTCGAGAGAGAGAGAGAGAGAGAGAGAGAGAGAGAGAGAGAGAGAGAGAGAGAGAGAGAGAGAGAGAGAAGAGCAATCCTCCTCTTGGTTCAAGAATCTTTAAAGATGATAAACTCTTGGTGGCCTACAACAGATGCCAATATCTTTGATTCGTACAGACAACCAGTCCGATTTCCCCTTTGAATCAAGGTATTGAAGATATTGATAAAATGTCTCTGTGTCAGCCCGTCCGTCCGTCCGTGCGTCTGTCTGTCTGCCTGCCTGCCTGCCTGCCTGTATCTCTCTTTGTGTGTGTCTATCTGTCTATCTGTGTGTGTCTATCTGTCTATCTGTGTCTGTCTGTCTGTCTGTCTGTCTGTCTGTCTGTCTGTCTGTCTGTCTGTCTGTCTGTCTGTCTCTGTCTGTCTTTGTCTGTCTCTGTCTGTCTGTCTGTCTGTCTGTCTGTCTGTCTGTCTGTCTGTCTGTCTGTCTGTCTGTCTGTCTGTCTGTCTGTCTGTCTGTCTGTCTGTCTGTCTGTCTGTCTGTCTGTCTGTCTGTCTGTCTCTCTCTCTCTCTCTCTCTCTCTCTCTCTCTCTCTCTCTCAGTGTTTGGATGGACCAGTCCACTGCAAATGATCGTGTCTTCATTAAATGCCTTCGAGACAGACTTATAGATCATTTCCGTATACAATGGATGGAAAACTTGAACGGAAGTAACAGATATATTTTCTACAAAGAAATAAAAAATCAATGTGTGGTGGAAAAATACCTCAGTTGTATTGATAAAAAGGTTTTCAGTGATATTTTCGTCCGCTTTAGAATGGGCATCACTGATTTGTACATCCATAGACAAAGATATATGAAGCAACCATATGATTTGTTATGTCCATTATGTAGAGAAAAAGAGGAGGATGAATTTCATTTCATGTTGGAATGCCCAGCTCTGCAGGACTTGAGGGAACGGTACTTGTTGGTACATCTTTTGCCACATATTGAAAATCCAATGAAAACTCTTTTAGGCAATGAAAATGACACTATAACCAGAGCAACAGGTGTTTATCTGTACAAAGCCTTTAGTCTAAGAGATTTGGCTGTAAATTCACCGGAATGTAACACGTTCTATCTGGATGAATAGGTAGACATACGTATGTGATGTGATGTCGGCACAGATGTTCCACTTGATGTATTTCCATCTGCTTAATGCATATTGCTTGCTTTGCTTTGGAAAAGGCCGGAGGCCTACCCAATAAACCGTTCGTTCGTTCTCTCTCTCTCTCTCTCTCTCTCTCTCTCTCTCTCTCTCTCTCTCTCTCGTGTCCGGACCTCGTATCACAGACCACTCTCTCTAGGGTCAGCCCTACGTGTTGTGTCTGGGCAGCACGGCTGCTCTTCTGGTGTCAGCAGCTGTCGAGCGCGGGACGAGACCGGGTATTGGATGCGGCACGTCCACCATAGTTGGCATGGTTATCGGACCAAAGTCTTGAATATTTTTGGTCATGTCTCAGCTGATTTTTCTGTCAGTCTGTGACTGCACTGCGTGTTGCTTTAGTTCTGACACAAGCCACGGTGAAATGTGGGCAGAGGAACATGACTTCATTCGATGTCAACCGTTGACCCAACTAAACTGTTTTTGTGAAATGTTACATTATAATTGCGCGTTTTATTCCTGAGTATGAGGTATATGACTCCTGACTGATTACGTGATTATGAGTCTGTTGTCTTTATGTTCTATCATCTCTGTCACATTCTGCCTTTGTTCTAATTCCACACTAGCCATGCCATGCTTAACATTTCAGCGTGTAAATATATGCCCATTTTGTTCTTTTAGAAAATGTATGCTTTTCAAAAGAGACTTTTGTTTCTGAAAGAGGTTTGGTTCACAAAGGAATTATCACCAAGTTTCTACCGCGACATTCCATACCTATGTGTGGTGGTCGGTGGTAAGGTTGGAGTTAAGTAAGACGCAGGGGTGAAGTCGAGTTACTTTCCACTCTTTATTGGCCGTTGGTACAAGCTCTTAGTAAATAAACTTCTGGACCCGGGTGGTGAAATGGTCTCTCTGGCTGTGTGCCATCTCCCCCCTTATCAAGCGGATGCACGGACCTCTCAGGAGCCAGGGTGTGGATTGTTCCACGGATCCTAACCATGGCTCCCAGGTCGTGCTTCTATTTGGAAGAAAACAGAGATTATTTAATTGAACTCGCTTTGAAATTACTTCTTACAAATGTTGCCTCATTCAGCATAACACAGTCTATTGAATGAATCATATGCCGTTGCAAGTGGTTGTCTTACTTGAGAGGAAACATCAGATTTATAGTCAAAATGTTACAATTCAGATGCCAGAGTGGGAGAACGGCTCACTAGCCAGAGGTCACGCTAATGTAAGGAGTGACTGACAGAGCCATTCTAGTAAACTAGAGATTTCGCCTACCGGCAAAAGTATCTCTAGCACAGTTCACATCACGTGATGGAAGGTTTTTGGCCAATTTATGCAAACGGAGGTTACACGAGAGGCTTGTGGGATAGCCGATGTGCTCCCTGACATACGCCGTTAAAGTAGTTCTAAGACTATTTCGCACAAAACTCTTAACTTACTCTTGTTGAGACAACAAACAAGCGTTAATTCGATACAATAAAATGTTTGTGTTGAAATGACAACAAGTTTTTACATCTGAATGATTTCTGTAAAAAGTGGAGAGAAAAATAGTATCAGAACGAACTATTTTTGGCGCAAGGCTGTAATGTCAAGGGTCAAGCCTATTACGCATTCATTGCGAACTGTGCCAGAGTCAATACTACTGACTCGGGTTTACAGAATGTGACAGGGCAGCTGCACCGTCAATCAGACCACAGCAGAGGAGGAGTCGCACAGCGGTCAGCTGGTCAGCTTGCCTTACAGAAAGGATGGGGAAAGGGGGGTTGGAGAGAGGTCTGACACACAGGATACGGGGGTGGGAGAGACAGAAGCGGGGATAACTGAATAGAGGATGAGCACAGCAGATGTACAATACACTTGATGATAGGTGCACCTTATGACATGAACACAGTAGATGTACAATACACTCGGTGATAGGTGCACCTCATCACATACGGATGAGATTCGTGCTACATAACCATTCTTTTCAACTGCTTGAATCATTTTATCAATCTCGTTTTTGTTGAGATATCAGAGAAACTCCAGTTTGAGACAGCTTATGAACGAATCCGTAGGAGGCTTCCACGTCGAGCCCAATAAATGGCGTCTGACAAGAACAGAAGTCCACGCTACTTGGGCAGAGTTGCTGATTCAGCGTGTCAGTGCGGCAGGGGAGACGTGACACCTTATTCAAAGTGAAGCCTTGGAAGTAGGCCTCACTGCCCACACGCTGTCTGAGACTGTTCCGTCTTGCGAGAAACGCAAAGCTTACATGACAAGAAGAGACGGAGAGCATTCACAGTTGCCCTAGCTTCCCTGAAGCGGTAAACAATGTGTCGCTCAGAAATGGTTAAGAGCAAAATAAGGGAAGCCAAGAAACGACGAGAAAACATTGGGCCCACCGTGTTTTTCCAAGGAGTGGGCGAGGAGAAAATGGAGTTCAAAGCTGCTTACGCAAATCAGCATGATGTTTGCCGAAGCTGGAGCGTTAAAAAAATAATAACGTCCCATGGAGAATTTTTTTTTTCTCGGGTGAAGGACTCGTGATCTGAGTTTGAGATTGAACTATCGATCTTTGTTATTTGTTCGGCCCAACATAGCAACTCTGTATAGAGCGTAGAACCCCGGTGACTTGTTTACCAGCCGCTGGGTAAAAAACGATAAGTACATATGGTTCACTGAAACACATTTGAAGAGTGCCATGTCATGGCGAATTATGTTTCGCGGGAAAAGAATTCCTCTACGCCTTCCAGACACGATTCGAGGGTTACCGTGACAAAACATCGAGGGCAGAAGTGTAAAAAAATAGCCATGCAGGCCGGTACGGCGATAAGGACACACACACACACACACACACACACATGCACACACACACACACACACACACACGTTTTTGTAATCACTCCTAAACTTTTCCCCTATTTATTCATCACTTCACCTGTCTGTCTCTCTTGCTCAACCTAACTCTCTATGAGTGGGAGATAAGAATAGACTCACTGCGTCTCTCTACACGACTTGTAAAAGGCAAATATTAATGGTGATCGAGACGGCGTGCTCTCACTCTAACCAGTTCTAATGAGTTTCGTGGTCAATGGCCTTACCTAGCTTACAAAGACAGGTAGGCTGTAAATCCTTATTGATCGTCATCATTGCTCAGCCAAATCTAGATCTGTCTGTAAAGCAACCAAACAGACAAACAATGGGGCTTTACGGCACGTCGGGCTCTGAAGGCTTTGTAAGGCCATCGGTTTGAACATTTCAGAGCTTGTTGAGCAAGATTAAGTCGCCCCAATTTCCTTCGTTATTCACCTTTTACTTATTGCATAGAGAGACGCGTGCGTGCATTTTAACCCCCAATACACACACATGTATACAGCAACCAAAGTCGGGCGACTCCAGGTTTCTTAGCACACGAATGATCATGTTAGTGGTGTTTGTACACAAATCTTACAACATGTGTATTTCCAATGCTACTCCCTCAAACGAGATATCATCCTCAGGCTCACTAAAATTTTCAGATGCCCAAGATTATCTCGTTTGTGAAACGCCACCATGTCTTGACTCCAACTACAGCGCCCAATAATTCTAAAACAATGCTTATCTTTTCCGTTGATGTCAGCGAAAGGCACCAGTCTTTATTTTCTCCATCCTGGGTTCTGGCGCATACTCTTGCAGACACCTCGGTCTGGCGGCAGTCAGGCTCCTGCTACTGTTGTCAAAGACAGATTGCTTTCAGTCCCCAGGGTTGCCATCGACTCGCAGACGCCATTAGAAGTGATTGATGCCCAAACTGCCTCCACAATGGTCTGCGGATGATGAGGTAAAGGAATAATAAACATGATGAAACAGACGCATGTGCTCCCCCCCACCCCCACCCCCACTCCACTCGCCCACCCCTCACCCTCCCTCTGCCCTACCCGGGTGTTCTTCTCCTTTTCATCGTAAAGCAGTCTTTTTGTAAGAGAGAGAGAGAGAGAGAGAGAGAGAGAGAGAGAGAGAGAGAGAGAGAGAGAGAGAGAGAGAGAGGAAGCGTGTGTACGTAAGAGTGTGTTTGTGAGTGTGCAAATGCGCATACGCTTCTATGCATACGTCCTTTGCGCGCGCGCGGGCGCATACACACACACACACACACGCACTCACACGAACACACACACACACACACACTCACACACATACACACACACACACACACACACACACACACACACACACACGAACACGCACGCACACGGTCAAACATGAAAAAAATACACAGCGGTTTCTGTATGAAACTACTACTTTTCTTCTCTTTCCACCGATAGTCTTTCCTTCTACTTTTTTTCTCTCTATCTCTCTCGTTTTATATGCTTTGTTCAAAAAGCTGAGAATTGACAGCAAATCTCCTAATTGAACGTATCGAAGTAGGCTACCTTCGTTGCTCTCAATTTCAATCAACGCTGTCCTTTACTTCACTGGCTTTCAAGCCATCGAGTGAAAAATCTTCTTTTCTCGGGGATGAAGAAGTCTCATGGCCTGTCACTGTACTGGCCGGGCTAGCTCTTGAGAAATGCGAGAACACGGGAAGGTCCATCAGATGGGCTTTTTCTGCCTTCTACCCTCCCTGGCTGTTGCAGGAGAGAGACAGGGAGGAAAGCATTCATAAAGGAGAGAACCTCGACAGCTTCGTTCCGCCGGCGGTGTGAGATGCTGGAATGATAATGGATCAGCGGGAGAGGGTGAGAGAGATTGGGGTGAGGGGTGGGGGTGGGGTGGGTGTGGGTGTGGGGGATAGGGAGGTAGGGAGGGGAGGCGGAGACAAGGGAGGGATGAGAAGAGGAAGAAGAGAACTGTGTGTCCATGCCAACAAGCCAAGACCTAACGCAGACTACGAGGCATCGATACCACAAACCCCGGCATAATTCCACAGCCTAGGTCTGCTGTGGAGGCAGGCAAAAAATAGAAAGGGCCTAGTGCTGTCTTATCCTTCCTGTGTGACTCCAGAAATCCATCTTCATACAGGGCACTCACATCCCGAAGATTAATTTCCTCCGATGAGCTCCTCTCTGCAAAGCCAACAAATCCAACACTCCGCTCAGATTAGCGAGTTGCTGAGGCGGCTTTAGAAGTGTTCCTAGGATTTGGAATCTGCCGCACAGTTCTGTTAGTACATGTAATAACTAGACGCAGACGGGAATTTGGTGGGCTGCGAGAAGTGACATGTTTGCAGATGGCTCATGACTACAGAATTAGCACTTGTTGTATTAGGAGAAACTGTATTGAGATCGTCTATACTGATGGGTGTTTGAGAGTATCAAACATTGTGAGATAAGATGTGTATATTAGGGGGAGGTGGGGGGAGAGAAAGAAAGAGAGAGAGAGAGAGAGAGAAAGAGAGAGAGAGAGAGAGAGACAGATAGACAGACAGACAGACAGACAGAGACACAGAGAGACAGAGACACACAGAGAGAGACAGAGAGAGAGAGAAAGAGAGAGACAAAGAAACGGAGCCAGAGAGACAGAAAGAAAGGGGGAAAGAGAGTTATAGACACAGACAGACAGACAGACAGACAGACAGACAGACAGACAGACAGACAGACAGACAGACAGACAGACAGACAGACAGACAGACAGACGGACGGACGGACGGACGGACGGACGGACGGACAGACAGACACACACACACACACACACACAGACACACACACAGTACACAGACACACAGACACACAGACACACAGACACACACAGACAGACACACAGACATACAGACAGACCCACGGACAGACATATACACATATGCACACACACACACACACACACACACACACACACACACACACACTCACGCACACACACACACACACACACACACACACACACACACACACACACACACACATATATCCTTATATTTTTGCATGTTCATAATGTGTTCCGAGCGGCTCCAGCCATATGTAGCACATTATATACAGAATGCACAGATGATAAATAATTTTGCCGGAAATGTTCCGTAATTCTAATACGACAAAAACTAATAGTCAATTTGTATCTCTGCAAGAAACCATTCGTTTCATTCCCCGAGGAATGTAATTTGCTTTTATATATTAGAACAGCAGATATACAATAAAAGACAAATTATTCTTGAGTAAGAAAATCAAAATAAAAAGACAGAAAAAAGAAAAACAGAAACATAAAAAAGACAGACAGAGACAGAAAAAAAGAAAGACAGAGGAAAAGACAGAACGAAAGACACAAAGAAAGACAGAAAGATCGACAGAAAGACAAACAGAAAGAAAGAAAGAAAGAAAGAAATACGGACAGACAGAGAAACAGACAGACAGACAGACATACAGACAGACAGACAGACAGACAGACAGACAGACAGGCAGGCAGGCAGACAGACAGACAGACAGACAGACAAATAAAAAAACTCTTCGCTCTGCTATTTCATTCCAAGCAGCACTGACAATATGTAGAAGACGCAAAGTCGACAGCTGTGTAGAGACCGCTCATATTTTCTGAACCTTCTGGCGCCTTCGTTAGACAAGTGAGCGCCAGATGAATGCTGGGGAGTGCCCACGGTCACCGTCTCTTCGCCGCAAGGACTACAGCGATTAGGAGACGTCTCGCTCCAAGTGCGGTCCAGAATAGTCCCTCTGACTAAAAGCAGAGACGGAGGATTGCCCCCTTTGCGGTTGTTGTGTTAAAAACGGTTCTGGAAATGTGTCATCATCCAGGTCGAGAAATGACACGGCCCCAGGGTCGATCGGCCGCGGGCTGCAGGTCAACGTTCGCTGATGGTTCGGAAGCAAAACTTTTCCATCAGCTTTCCATTCAGGCTCTCTAGAGAAGAAGTGTAATAGGGATGAGACGCTGCTAGGGTTGCTAGCAATTGAACGTAAATGAAACGCACGCACGCACACACACACACACACACACACACACACACACACACACACACACACACACACACACACACACCTACCTTTAAAAGAAAAGAGGAATTTTGGTACCACGAGAGCTGAACACCCATGGAAAAACCCTTTTCCCCTCTGAAATTTTTTGTGTGTAATTTCCTGTTTTTGCCTATTAGAACAAAGGGACTTGGTGTCTTTTTTTTCGGGGGGACTCATTCATAGGAAATGTACGGCTGGTATTTGATACATGCCACACAATGGATGGGTGGATTGGAATTTTACGGCGTTTCAACTTTTGTAGGGTTTTTAAGGCCATTAACTACAAAGAATCATAAGTGTTGGTGAGTATCACTATCAGAGCAAGTCTTCTTATCCCCAACCCACAAGGGCAAACATACAGTGACGAAATATGGCAGCTAGTAAACATAGAGAGTGGGATTTACATGTTAATTCAATGCGACTGTTTGAAACTTACTACGACTAGTGTTGTTGTCCATATTGTCTTTTTTAACTTGAAAGGCGATCGCCCTAAACTGCCTATACAGGCTGATACATGTAGTTCGCAAAGCCAACTCATTCACACACAACGCCGCAAAACGAGGAATGGTGTTCATGCGCATTAACTTTTTTGGTTGGTTGGTCCTATCAGAAGACTCCCCATATCGCTCTTGTTGGTTGGTGAATAGACAAGTGAATACTCCATCTTTCCAGACAGTTGCTCTCCCGTTGGTTGGGGATAAGAGTTGACCCACCGCGTCCCACTACGCCATTCGTAAGAGGCAAATACATAGGGAAATCGAGATATGTCTCGCTCTAGCTCTAACCAGTTCGAGTGAGTTTTGTGATCATTGACCTCACTTAGTCTACAAAGGCTGATAGGTCGAAAAGTTTCTTCATCAACTCCATACAGTTATTTGTTTGGTTGAGAATCGCGCAGGTCTACTCTCTGTAGAACACGCGGGATGATCATGTACCTCTTCGGAAGCTAACTAATGTTACTTTCTGCATTTAGTTTACCAGACAAATTTTCTTAATTTGTCTTTCAAGTTAAAGAGACAATATGGACAACAACACTGGTCGTAGTAAGTTTCAAACAGTCGCATTGAATTAACATGAAAATCCCACTCTCTATGTTTACAACTTGCCGAGTCCTTCACGCTGACGCCTGTCCCCAGCGAGGGATTGTAAGAGTCCTCCCTCATGAGAGCTAGGACGGCATGCTATCCAGGGCGGACCATGTTACCTGTTGTGCTTCTCTTTGCATCTTGACACCAGACACGCACTGTCCGTGACACCAGACACGCCTGGGGCCTGTAGGTCATTGGATCTTCACAGAGCTCCCCTCTCAGTTTGGTGGCGTCTTTTGTCGCTGACGGCGTCCTGGCCAACTGACGAGTGTGTAGTGTTCGTTTACTCCGCCAAGGAGGTCATGGTTTTCGGCCAGAGTGTGCGTGCGTTGGTTAGTTATGATGTGTGCAAAGTAACTCAAAAAGGTCAACACGGATTTTGACGAAACTTGGTGCAATGTCGGGGTTGTACAAGGAACAATCCATTAATTGTGGAGGCTATCTGTTCTGTCGTAATGGAATTATAACCAGAAAGAGAAATTTATCACCTGGGCAGTACGCCCGCGAACGCCGGGGAGTGCTGCAAGCCGGCGCTTTTTTTAGCCTCCCCATACAGGTAGTTCTCTCTGTGACTTTATTAGCTGCCATGTTTCGTCACTGTATGTTTCCCCTTGTGGGTTGGGGATAAGAAGACTTGCTCTGATACTCACCAACACTTATGATTCTTTCTAATTAATGGCCTTAAAAAACCTACAAAAGTTGAAACACCGTAAAATTCCAATCCATCCATCCAGTGTGTGGCATGTATCAAATACCAGCCGTACTTGCATTTCCTATGAATGAGTCCCCCCGAAACAAAAGTCACCAAGTCCCTTTGTTCTAATAGGCAAAAACAGGAAATTACAAAACTTTTTTTCAGGGGGGAAATGGGTTTTTCCATGGGTGTTCAGCTGTCGTGGTACCAAAAATCCTCTTTTATTGTAAAGGTGTGTTTGTGTGTGTGTGTGTGTGTGTGTGTGTGTGTGTGTGTGTGTGTGTGTGTGTGTGTGTGTGTGTGTGTGTGTGTGTGTGTGTGCGTGAGTTTCATTTACGTACAATTGCTAGCAACCCTAGCAGCGTCTCATCCCTATTATACTTCTTCTCTAGAGAGCCTGAATGTAAAGCTGATGGAAAAGTTTTGCATCCGAACCATCAGCGAACGTTGACCTGCAGCCCGCGGCCGATCGACCCTGGGGCCGTGTCATATCTCGACCTGGATGATGATACATTTCCAGAACCGTTCTTAACACAACAACCGCAAAGGGGGCAATCCTCCGTCTCTGCTTTCAGTCAGAGGGACTATTCTGGACCGCACTTGGAGCGAGACGTCTCCTAATAGCAGTAGTCCTTGCGGCGAAGAGACGGTGACCGTGGGCACTCCCCAGCATTCATCTGGCGCTCACTTGTCTAACGAAGGCGCCAGAAGGTTCAGAAAATAATGAGCGGTCTCTACACAGCTGTCCTGACCTTTGGCACTTGATTGTCTGGGGTCTGGAAGAGGATTGTTTGCCTTTCGGCACAGTCGGGGTCAGGCGCTGCTTTTCCACCCCGGGGAAGGAATAGCCTGAACTAGATAGATAATCCGGTATTTGGGACTATATTACAGGATGCAAAAATTAGTCTGCGCTGAATGCTTCTGAATGGAGAAAGTGAGAGATCGTGAGCGGACCATTGAGACACGAGGAGTGGGCGACATACTTTGGCTGGTGGCTGGTATAGGAGATACTCCTCTGTTCCTGACCCTGTGGTGCGTGACTTTTCTCGTGCTCGCAAATACTGTGTGACCTTCACGGCGTTCACACAACCAGAAGAGGGATGGGTTCAATTATGCGAAAGTGGCGGTGTCTTGCTCCCAGAGGCAGAAAAACAGGACACGAATCCTTCGCAAGGAACGTAGCGACCCATTCCTCACCGGCGTACCTGCTCTGACCCCTTCTTTTGTTGCATTCGGGACTCCCAATCTTCCAAGCGAGCCACCCTCACCTTAGCGCTCACGTGTGCTCCACGTGCAAAACATCCTTCTCGTACTCGTGCCTCCCACAGCTTCTCCTCACGGAGGTAGCGGGCAAGGTCAGGGCGATGACGTCATGCACGACTTGGCGTGCAGATGGGCAAGGACAGAAACGAATGAGGGCTGTCGTGTGCAGAGTTGTCGCCGTGGGGTTATCATCTGATCACGCTGTCTTTCAAACACGTTTCAACAAGTTACGTTGAAGAAGTGCGCGGGTGAAAACTCTTAGATATTAGAGGCCCCTTTGATCCTTTAGAGAATTCAAGAAATGATGGTCTTTGCCTCGAAATCTAAAGCCAGTCGGTGTGGAGTTTACCTTCGACATACTGTCGACTTTGTAGTTGCGTACTGCGTGTGCCTTTGGTTTTTGGTATGTCACACTCCACCGTTGCATGTTCAGTGAGTAATCAATTCGCGGATGAATGGTCTTGGTACGATAAACTACTTCAACATTCTTCAAATAAATAATTATCTTTGCCCACTTTAGGCAATGAAGTCACTGTTTACATAATCACACCAAGCGTGACTCCTCTCTCTCTCTCTCTCTCTCTCTCTCTCTCTCTCTCTCTCTCTCTCGCTCGCTCTCTCTCTCTCGCTCGCTCTCTCTTGCTCTCTTTCTCTCTCTCTCTCTCTCTCTCTCTCTTTCTCTCTCTCTTTCTCTCTTTCTCTCTCTCTCTCTCTCTCTCTCTCTCTCTCTCTCGCTCGCTCTCTCTTGCTCTCTTTCTCTCTCTCTCTCTCTCTCTCTCTCTCTCTCTCTCTCTCTCTCTCTCTCTCTCTCTCTCTCTCTCTCTCTCTCTCTCTCTCTCTCTCTCTCTCTCTCTGACGCAGTGCAATACATCAAGGAGGACGCGTTTGTGCAAGGTGCAGGGCAGGGCGGGGGTCACGTGAAAGGCAATGGCACGAGGTTGTCGCCACATGGGAGAGACTTGCAAGAGGAAAAACAAATGCGTTGCCAGAGAGCGCTCAAGTACAGGGAAGCAACAGCAAAACTGAGACTCAGCTTGAATGCAAATGAAGGGAAATGTCGGTGTGCGCGATAAATCTTGTTCTTTGAGATGCGTCACTAATGAATTTAACTCCTGTTTGTCTGTCCACCTGTCTGTCTGTCTGTCTGTCTGCCTATCTGTCTGTCTGTCTGTCTGTCTGTCTGTCTGTCTGTCTGTCTGTCTGTCTGTCTGTCTGTCTGTCTGTCTGCCCACCTGTCTGTCTGTCTGTCTGTCTGTCTGTCTGCCTATCTGTTTGTCTGTCTGTCTGTCTGTCTGTCTGTCTGTCTGTCGGTCGGTCTGTCTGTCTGTCTGTCTGTCTGTCTGTCTGTCTGTCTGTCTCTCTCTCTCTCTCTCTCTCTCTCTGTGTCACTCTCTCTCTCTCTCATTCTTTCTCTCTGTTACACACACATACACGCACGCACGCGCACGCGAACGCACACGCGCACACACACACACACACACACACACACACACACACTCCCTCCTAATTTCCCCACCCCGTGTGTACTCTGTCATCCACACAGGCCAAAAGAAGACGAGTGGTGTGATTGTAAGATAATCACAAGGAAAAATAAAGTGGTAGTCTGACATTTGTTTCACTTGTTGCCATTCCTCGACTCAAAGACACAGTTAGTTACAAAGGAATCACACACACAAACATTTAATCTTCTCGTTTCGGAGTTGTGCTAAGTTGAAAACTTTTTCCGCATACTCCAGTTGGAGTCTACCACAGGAGAAATTTGATATGACATCACAAATATGCAAATATTCAATATGTCCAGACAAAGTCGATGGATAGGAAGAGCTCTTCACTGAGTCAGTGAAGGACGTAGTATTGCGAAATAATAGCACACAAAAGCGTCGCCAAGCTCGATTAGTTTATTTCAATAAATTATTTTCCTCGGAAACTCTGAAGCCGAAATTGTAGGGTTTTATTCTTTCATGAGCAGTCGCAAAATATTGAGAGAGAGAGAGAGAGAGAGAGAGAGAGAGAGAGAGAGAGAGAGAGTGTGCGCGCGCGCGCGTGCGTGTGTGTGTGTGTGTGTGTTGCAATTTCAAGAACAACTATTGTGGTGAATAATCTTCACCAGAGGGAAAATTTTAGCTACTGCTTTGGCCGAGGAAATACGGGTGAGTTAAGCAACAAAGATGTGTTATCAGGTCTACTGGAAGCCAGTGAGAAAATAGTTCGTGCCAGCAGAGGGGAATGGAAGAACCTGCTGCCGAGCAATACGAGCTTGTTGTCCACTATTTGTTGACAGGACATTTTCCAAACTGCAAATGACAGCCTGAAGTATTCTGCCTTTCTAATTGCTCTGCGTTCGTGTGCACAGATGAGAGAACACGTGTCTATGTCATTTTCTTCTTTGCTGTGTAACCACACTTGCATTTTCCATTACTTTTTTCAGTTACGAACTTGTAGAAACCCGGTTTCTGATATTTTTCCTTTTAAGCAACAAGTAAACAAGCAAATGACAAGAGCAAGCAACCATGCAAGCTATCCAGCATGCAAGCTATCCAGCATGCATGCATGCATGCAGGCATGCATGCATGCAGGCAGGCAGGCAGGCAGGCAGGCAGGCGGGCGGGCAGGCAGGCAGGCAGGCAGGCAGGCGAGCTGGAGGGCGGAGGGCGGCTGGGCAGGCAGGTCAGAAGTAAAAAAAAATAACAAAATAAACGAAAGAACAAAGTGTCGAGTAGTCAAAGACGCGCTCAATAATGAAAGGAAGACAACTTTAGAGCCAGGCAATTCCTGCACACTCATACACACACGCACGCACGCACAGAGAGAGAGAGAGAGAGAGAGAGAGAGAGAGAGAGAGAGAGAGAGAGAGAGAGATTTTACATTAAGGACCACTGGAAAATGAATACCTGTTCAATATGTATTCATTCAAAAAAGGCTAGTGCATGAAGTGGAAATAACAAGCTCTTTATTTCCTCAAACAATACGGCAACCGACAGGTGTGACGTAGAAATGGGTGATGCCGTTCAAGACGACGGTAATGCTAAATAGATCAAGATCAGTGGAGTGTTGTGAATATCAAGCCATTGCATGAGATGTGGGTAATATATTCAGCGGTTAGTTACCTGCTTATTGCAATATTAGTAAATTATCAACAACAGTATAATATCGAAATACAGCTATTGCATAAGTGCGCAACATACTAATAGGGCCGCTCGATGCCCCTCCTGCTTTCCCATCATGTACGTCCCCCCCCCCCCCCCCCCCCCCCCCCCCCCCCCCCCCCCGCTTCGCCCCCCTCCCTCCCCAATCATAAACTGGAAGCCGTGGCTGCTGGACCATCAGGGATCATTTCAGCTTAGCCAGGGGTGGCATCAAACAGCCATGGAGGTTCCCGGGGCATTGAGACAGGGTCAGGTCAATAACATCTATTACTGTGAAAGGAAGTTGCCGTAAGTACACAACACAAGCAGGCCATCATTCAGGTGTGACAGAGATACTATTGCGTCGCATGGACCAGAATGCCAGGCCACTCGACGAAAAACTCATCAGATGGAGCTTCTGAATGATTGAGAGAACCACGGGGACACAATACGATAACAGCTTGAGTGAATCATAACAGTTGAACGTCATATGTAAACTATCCTTCACAACGAAACCTGAATTGATTACTTAAGTCACAGGAACATTTTATTATAAAGAATACAGTAAAGAGAGCAGATTAAAATATATATGTTTTTGACGACCACGATTTGATTAGCCCATTCAGATATGTAAAACCGAACGTAGAAACGGATGATCATTCGAGTATTGTGACATTTCCCATAATGCTTCCTGCTGGCTGAAACTGAGTCAATACACAGTATACAACATCATGACGTGGGTGGGTGTGTGTGTGTGTGTGTGTGTGTGTGTGTGTGTATGTGTGTGTGTGTGTGTGTGATTTGCGCACTTCATTAGGCAGAGAAGACACAGATGCAGTACGTGTACAACATACAGTAACTCGCAATGTCTCTTCTTACAGATGATTCAGGGAGTATCAATTCACACCATTCAACGTCACGACTTTCTCTGTGACCTGCGACAGCAGGTCTTCTTCACACCAGATCGGAAGGTGGGATTATGACAGAGGTAGATCACAGGCTTGATGAAAGTGGATGCTTGTGCCAACCACACCACCACAGTCCAGACCGCGTCATCAATTGGTGTGTACACAGAAAACGTCCACGTGTACCGCATGACAAAAAACGGGAACCACAGGCAGAAGTGCAGGCAGGCGACGATGGCGTACGTCTTGAGAAGGTCAAAGTCCGACTTGGCCAAGTGGTGGACGCTGGATTGAACCTTGCCGTAGGAGGGCACCACAATCTCTTCCTCGCTGGAGCTGTCGGACCCCGACACGTAGCCCTGGTTGGTGTACTGCACGTGCTGCGCTCGTGGCTTCTTGGACTTCAGCCCCACGTTGTGGAAGCGTCGTCCCTGCTTCAGCACTCGCATGCCGTACGAGTCGAGCACCAGCCCGTCCTTGCCCTGCAGAGTTATCGCCCCTGAAGGCGCCAACTGCCGCTGCCTCTGCACGCGAATCCGCCACAAGGACAGCGAGAAGCAGACGATAAGGACGATGACGGGGACGATGATGACAAAAATTATGAGGAAGTTGAGGTAGGAATAGCTGACGCGAAAGTTGGGAGCGCAGTTGTACTGCCCCGTATAGTACACGGACGAAGCCCAGCCTGCCACGCTGAAGACGGACAGAACGCCGTCCATCAACCAGAGGCCCATGATCATGAGGAGGACGATGGAGGAGGAGAAGACAACAGCGTGGTTGAATGGACGCCATATTTTGACCAGCCTCTCCAGCCCCAGCAGACAAAGTCCGTGCCAAGAACCCAGGCTGTACAGAGTGGCGAAATAGCCCTGCAGGTGGCACACTTCCAAAGGGAGGTAACTCCAGTCTTGAGCCACGTACACCACTGTGAGAGACGTCCACACACATGAGGCGAGGAGGTCGACGACAATGAGATTGAGGACGGGATAGAGAAAAGGTTTCTTTAGCTTCCTTCTCTTGCACATGACGACGAGGATGAAAATGTTGAGGACGACGCTTGCGAGAAGTATGAGAGAAATCAGAACCAGAGAGACAATTTGCCCAGCTGTGTCGGCCATTGTGACTGGCAGTCGTGTCCCGAGGGAGTTAACCAGAAGGTCTCGGGTTCGGTCCCACCTGAAGTTGCGAACTTATTCCTTTTATCCGACAGGCCTTCGACCTTTTGTTAGGAGCCAAGTCGTGCTACAAGGTAGACACTACTACTGCTTCAGCCAGCCTAAGTTGAGAGCATGCTCAGGAACATTTGGAGTTGAGCCTTGTGGAGTATTTCATGATGGACTTCACTGCTACAGTAGGCCGTTGTGGAAATGAAGAACCACAAGCACAGTTCTCCTTCACCCACTGCTTCAGCAACTCACAGTTCCTGGAGCTGCGGTGTATCTGTAATGGGAAAAAGGATGTTTCATTCTACAAGTAGAAAAAGCCACGGATTTAAATATTTTATAAACAAGTGTGAGAGAAGGTATGGCAATTGCGTGTCGTACCCAAAAACAACAACACTGTCAAGCACAATTCTTGTTTTTTTTTCAATGTGACTTTTCATCTCCCAATGAAACGCATATTATCTTTGTAAGAAAAAATGTTGCTTTTTTGTATATGAATAGAATCTGTTTTCAAAAATGTGAAAGATATCCATTACTGCAGGTGCACGAGAGAGAGAGAGAGAGAGAGAGAGAGAGAGAGAGAGAGAGAGAGAGAGAGAGAGAGACAGAGGGACAGAGAGACAGGGACAGAGAGAGACACACAGAGAAAGAGAGAGAGATAGAAAGAGTGAGGCAGAGAGACAGACAGACAGACAGACAGACAGACAGACAGACAGACAGACAGACAGACAGACAGACAGACAGACAGACAGACAGACAGACAGACAGACAGACAGACAGACAGACAGACAGACAGACAGACAGACAGGCAGGCAGACAGACAGACAGACAGACAGAAAGACAGACATACAAGTGGGCGGGTGGGCAGGCAGGTAGGCGGACAAGCAAACAGACAGAGAGGAGGTACAGAAAGACACACAGAGAGGGAGAGAAAGAGAGAGCGAGAGAGCGAGAGAGAGAGAGAGAGAGAGAGAGAGAGAGACAGACAGACAGACAGACAGAGAGAGAGAGACAGACAGACAGAGAGAGAGAGAAATAGAGAGAAATAGAAAGACAAATAGAGACCGGACAAACAGACGGACGCGACAGACGGACGGACGCAGGTAGGCAGGCAGGGAGGCAGGTAGGCAGGCAGAAAAACAGACAGACATAAAGACAGGCAGGCAAGCAGGCAGTCAAGGGGGCACGCAGACAGACAGAAGAGGTACAGAGAGAATGAAAGAGAGAGAGAGAGAGAGAGAGAGAGAGAAGGAAGAGAAAAAGGAGAGAGAGAGAGAGAGAGAGAGAGAGAGAGAGGAGAGAGGAGAAAGAGGAGGGAGAGATAAGAGGGAGAGAGGAGAAAGAAGAGAGAGAGAGGAGAGAAAAGAGAGAGGGAGAAAGAGAGATAGAGATAGAGAGACAGAGAGACAAAGAGAGAGAGATACAGAGACAGAGACTGAGAGAGACAGAGACAGAGAGAGAGACAGACAGAGAGAGAGGTAGAGAGAGAGAGACAGACAGACAGAGAAAGAGAAAGAGTGACAGAGGCAGAGGGAAAGAGAGAGAGACAGAGAGTGATAGAGAGAGAAACAAAGGAACAACACAGACCACGTTGCACGATGCATTGCTCTACGAGTTTAAGTACCTCGATGTTGAAATTAAAAAAGCGGTGCGGCAAAGTTTTCTCCGAAATACGAAATTCAAAGAAGGTGCAGTCACATCCGACTAACGACTCTGTTTTTCAAGGTCACTGTAGTGCATCTAGGAAACCATGGCAACAAGCGAGACTGGACTCAGTCAGTCAGGTTTCCCTGTCCTGTAGCACAGGGGTACTGGGGAGCTCATTTCCTCAACCACCAGACGCTTTATTGGACGCGATAATGCAAGGGAATTAAGCTGTGGACGTGCAATGAGGAAGTGTTCCAAAATAGCATGCAGCTAGCTGAAGGCTCTGCCTCTCACGCAAGTCGTCACTGCGTAATGATGGTGGGTCTAGCCAGTGGAAATCTGGAATCGACCTTTCCTGAAATAGTTCGCTTTGATCCTGCGACACTTATTCTAAAGATAAAATCCCTCCTGCACACCGCGTTTAAAAGTATACTTGTGTTTACAAAAGTAAGTGATTAATGATAGACGTGAATGGGCAATAAGAAAATATTGACCCTTTTATATACATTACTACATTCTCTCAGAAAAAGTACGCATGAAACGAAACATCAAATGCGCCCATCTAAAAAGTGAGAGGGGAGAAGTTGTTCAACACTCTTGTTTTACGGTCATCTACATGTATCCATGACGGAAAGAAGTAATGTGAGAAGTTCTGAGTTTGATATGTACACATCAAAATAATAAACCTGTCCCTCCTTGTCCCTTATTTTCTTTCTGTGGACCACACATTTGAGTCTTCCTCTCAAGTAAAAAAACCTCTCTGCTCTTATTCTTTTCTGCCACTTTGTTGTTTACAATTTGTATATACGATAATTCGACTTCCAAATGAAAGCAACTGCATTCACAGTCCAAACGTTTTCAATCAGTGGGAAACTGTGGGAATACGGAGGCCACTGCTTGCCCAGACATTACATTACTACACCCGAATCACGATGTCTCTCGCACAAGTAAGATCTCATAGACTTTGGAATCATTGTGGGTAAAATTATGTAATTATCTAATTCACCAAACATAAACCTGATTTTATTTCTCTTTCTAAACGCTGCATACAGTGTATGAGTCACTACACCATTTCTGTCTCCGTGTGAGTCTCAACACAGATGACACTTTTCGCCTCGGCAGGCCCTGGCGTGTCTGTGTGTTACTGACGTGCTGGCGTCTGTTGACGTAGAAAGTAAAGGACATGCACCTTCTCCGAATATGGATTGCACAATACACTCCGCCTCAACCCAGCTCTTTCAATCCCTACTGTTTGTACGGAGGAGTGGGTAGACGTAATTGAAGCAATGTATTAACTTTACAATTGTCCATACCTGTCGATGTTTAGAAAACTTTCTTTTCCTTTGAGAGGAAATAATCTAAATTCAACCACAAGAAGATACTTTGTTGAGATTGAATTGTTTTTATTTGTTTCACGTGGTGACATGTACTTGATGTGTTTTAATATAAAGTTATGTGTAATCTAGAAAAGTGCACACATAATACTTGGTAGAATATGGGACTGTCTTGCTGGTAAGGACCTCACGAAAAATACGCATTTACATTCCTACGTGAACAAGCATTCCCTCTTTGTCAATGGGTCATTCGTTTGAGCAACTCTCACACATGTATAATCTTCATATCCCATATTCATATCTAAAACCTAACGTCCAGTGATCTACAACATTTCTAAACTCGTCAACGACTGTCAGCACAACAGCGGAAAACTTACTTGAAGTGGGGTGCTCTTTCAACCGCTTTCAGTTATTCCAGCGAGAGATTGGCACACGTCGCCTCTCGAATTCCGCACTCTTGCTTGGGTGGCTCCACTTTTCTCCGTTGAGAAATGAATGGAGCGAGGTCTCCTTGGTTGGCACAACGCCACCGCCCTTTCTAACTCCTTCTGCCGGGGAGCGGCCTCCGAACGGACTGAAAGACAGGGGTGTGTACATACATATTTTCTCTTCCTTGCCTGTCTGCCTGCCTGTCTGCCTGCTTGCCTACCTGGCCTGATACACGGAGCTGTCCGATGATTGGGTTAGGCGTGGACAGTTATTGTTGCTTTGTTTCCTTCGCACCACCATGATCGATGAACCATTCACTGAGTCATGCCTGACTTCACGCACGGTTTACCGCTGTTGAGCGCCTCACGTGACACAGTCCGGGTGACACCTCGACAGACTCTGGCGCTTTCTGTTTCTGCAAATTCGCATGCAAGGCGCTCGGGAGCTCTGAACGTGTTTTGCATGACAATATTCGGAGACATTGGGAGGAGGAAAAGGTCGGGTGGTTTTGATCGATTATTGAACAGTCAGAATATTGCAACCAAGGACTCCGGGCAACCTGAGTGCTGGGTGCTGGAGAGAGAGAACCCCGGTGCTAAGTCTTGCCTGTTGCCTTGGAGACACCACAACAGCCGCCACCGTACACCTCCCTCCAGCGTCAGGCCTATCATCAGTGGAGACATAAAGACACACTGAACACCAGGGGAATGGGCTCACAGCTCTAATTTCTGCCTTTCAAAGCAGCAGGAAAAACGCGCTGGTTTTGCGACGTGCTTATATCAGTGCTGCATGATGGTCGCATCCTGATATTTCTCCATTCAGGCTTTGTGTGCTGAATAGCCATTTGAGTTTTATCCAGAAACGTGATACAGCGTTTGAGGAGTCTAAGGAAATACATTGATTCCTTTGTGAATATTCTTTCCATCCAAAGACCCGAGCTTTGATTTCTTGTGTGTGTGTGTGTGTGTGTGTGTGTGTGTGTGTGTGTGTGTGTGTGTGTGTGTGTGTGTGTGTGTGTGTGTAGCAAATGCCACATACTTTTGCGGTCTTTACAATACCAGTAGGCTTACTAAGTGCCAGAAATGAATCATACACTTTTTGTGAAAACGAAACTGCTTTAAAAAATATACAACGTGTCGTTATAAGCTGACCATCCTACTTGACTGCCAGTTGCCGCTTGTGATATTATTGAATGAATGAATGAATGAATGAACGAACGAACGAACGAACGAATGAACGAATGAACGAATGAACAAATGAATGAATGAAATACATTTTATGGTCTATTAGACTGTATACTATGTGCATTCTGTGAACCCGACTCAGTATTGACTCTGGCACAGTTCGAAATAAATGTGTAATAGACAACCCTTCGCATTACATCGTTGCGCCAAAAATTGTTCGTTTTGATACTATTTTTTCTCTCCACTTTTTACAGAAATCATTCAGATGTCAAAACTTATTTCCATTTCAACACAAATATTTTCTTTTATCGAATAAACGATTAATTATTGCCTCAACAAGAGTAAGTTAAGAGTGTTGTGCGAAATAGTCTTAGAACTACTTTAACGTCGTATGTCAGGGAACAGATCGGTTATCCCACACGCCTCTCGTGTGACCTCTATTTGCATATTTCGGACGAAAACCTTCCATCACGTGATGTCAACTGGGCTAGAGACACGTTCGCCGGTAGGCGAAGTCTCTAGTGAACTAGAATATTCTATGTGAGGCCATTGACTACAGATTCACCAGAGCTGGTTAGAGTAAGACTCGGTCTCCATAGTTACTCGCCTGTTACAAATGGCGTTGGCAGATACAGTGGGGTTTTCTTTACCCGCACCCCACAGGGGTTGCATGTAGTACGAAAAGGCCCTTTGCACTATCGAAATATCTACGTCACACATACTTATAAAAAGTAGACATGCTCCACACTGTGGATGTCGAAGGCAAAATGAAAGCCATTATAAAGTAGACATGACATACCTCGATAAAATGGTAAATAAGTTAGCAATTAATACAAAAGCACAATGTGTGGGTCCTTTCCATTCCTCCCTTCCATGGACTTCAGCCACAGCAGGAAGATCTTCCCTGTTTGCCGCCTCAGCCCCTGTGGGCTGGGGGTAAGAATAGGTCCTCCCCCGTTCCTTTCACGATTCGTAAGCGGCAAGTACCTCGGGAAATCGAGGCGACTTATTCTACTCTAACCAGCTCTGGCGAGTTTTGATCAATGGCTTTACGTAGTCTACAAACAGGCCGTAAAACTCCACGTGTTCGTTAATTCATTTTGCCTCCTCCCTGTGCAAACATCCCACAGTGCACGACGCCACACTTTCTGCGTCATCCACATCGTGATTTCGAGCCACGCGATTCGCAAGCGCTGCTACAGAAGGCAATGTGCATTCCCGCGTTGTATAAGACGAGCACGCGGGGACGCTCTGACCTACTTCCCGTGACCTCTAATTCTTAATGCGACAGGGCGCCCGGAGCGCTCGCTTTACACAGAAGACTCTTGACTGTCCCACAAACAAGGTTACGTAGCTTCGGTGACCGCTTCTTCAGTGTTATTGGACCGATACTCTGGAACCAACTTCCTGAGGGTCTGAGGGCTAGTCCATCCTTGGCCGCCTTTAAAACTGGCCTCAAAACTTTTTTATTTCGTTTTGTCGCGCCATGAGCATGTTTATCGCGATAATGGCGCAGTAAAAAATGAAAATACAGACGACGCACGGCAAGTATAATGCCAGTCCTAGTTTATTTGGATGTTCCTTTTTAAGAAGTAAATTCATACAGAAAGCAAACACCAAACAAGAAAGTCAAGAACCCGTATGTAGTCAGATTCAATCATCACCATTATTGTCGTCGTCGTTGTCGTTGTCGCCGTCATTAACATCGTCGTCGTCATATTATGTAATTCCTATTTGTATTATTTGGAAATTGTGGACCTAGGCATACAAACATGTCACAGCGATAAACAAACATTATTAAAAACTTTGGAGAGGAAGGAGAAAGTAAGAAGAAGTCAGGAGAAAGAATGGAAAACTTGTGCGTTTATTCGAAGAACATTTAGGAAAACCGTTCCTGTTTTTATATTCATATGTATACACACACACACACACACACACACACACACACACACACACACACACACACACACACACACACACACACACACACACACACACACACTTATTGAGAATGGAAGAGCAGATTTTTCGTTTTTCAGTTCATGCTGATTCAGGTCTCTTTGGTGAAGGAGCTTGCCTGTGCTGGCTCTTGGTGGAGCAGTCTTGGTGGAGCAGTCTTGGTGGAGCAGTCTTGGTGGAGCAGTCTTGGTGGAGCAGTCTTGCTGGAGCAGTCTTGGTGGAGCAGTCTTGCTGGAGCAGTCTTGGTGGAGCAGTCTTGGTGGAGCAGTCTTGGTGGAGCAGTCTTGGTGGAGCAGTCTTGGTGGAGCAGTCTTGGTGGAGCAGTCTTGGTGGAGCAGTCTTGCTGGAGCAGTCTTGCTGGAGCAGTCTTGGTGGAGCAGTCTTGCTGGAGCAGTCTTGGTGGAGCAGTCTTGGTGGAGCAGTCTTGGTGGAGCAGTCTTGCTGGAGCAGTCTTGGTGGAGCAGTCTTGGTGGAGCAGTCTTGGTGGAGCAGTCTTGGTGGAGCAGTCTTGGTGGAGCAGTCTTGGTGGAGCAGTCTTGGTGGAGCAGTCTTGCTGGAGCAGTCTTGCTGGAGCAGTCTTGGTGGAGCAGTCTTGGTGGAGCAGTCTTGGTGGAGCAGTCTTGGTGGAGCAGTCTTGCTGGAGCAGTCTTGGTGGAGCAGTCTTGGTGGAGCAGTCTTGGTGGAGCAGTCTTGGTGGAGCAGTCTTGGTGGAGCAGTCTTGCTGGAGCAGTCCTGGTGGAGCAGTCTTGCTGGAGCAGTCTTGCTGGAGCAGTCTTGCTGGAGCAGTCTTGCTGGAGCAGTCCTTGAGGCTACTTTCCCGGCGTTCTTGGGCCATGCTCGCGTTGCTTCTCTCGATCCAGGAGTTAAACCGGGTACCTGCGAGGGTAGACAATGCACTCTGTAGTGTTGTCGCCTTTCATACGGCTATGAGCCAGCATTGGAATGGAATAATTCCCAGGGATGGAGAAAGTGCTGGTGTCTCATATGTGTGCCCCTTCCGTTTGTGTATGTATGTGTGCGCGCGCGTGCGTGCGTGTATGTGAATGCGTGTGTGTGTGTGTGTGTGTGTGTGTGTGTGTGCGCGCTTGTGTGTGTATATGTGTGTGTGTGTGCTTCTGTGGACGCGTGTTTATCTGTGTGTATGCTTGTGTGTGTGTTTCCATGTGTGTGTGTGCGTGCGTGCGTGTGCGTGTATATGCGAATGTGTGTGTGTGTCTGTGTATGTGTGCGCGCGCGCGCGTGTTTGCATGTGTGTGTATGTTCCTGTGTGTCTGCATGTGTGTACGTGTTTGTGTATGTTTCTGTGTGTGTGCTTGCGTGTGCGTGCATGTGCACGCGCGCGCGCGTGTGTGTGCGTGCATGCGTGCGTGTGTGTGTTTGTGTGTGTGTAGCTGTTTGTTTGCCTGTGTGTGCATACGTGCCTGCGTGCGTGTGTGTATGTGTGTGTGTATGTTTTTGGTTTGCGTGTGCGTGCTTGCACGCGCACGCATTAGTGTGTGTTTATGTACTTTTCTTTTGGTCAGGTGCTGGTAAGTGACCAAATGGTTCAGTGGTCGGAAGGGTCAGGTGAACCGCGGTTTCGGACCCAGATATGAGAGATAACTTGACACAGAAAAATCTTCTTCGCCACTTGTCTAAAGGGGAGGCGCAGAGAACCTGTCACGACTAAAGTTACACCGCTGCGCGACCTCAGAGGGTTTCTCTTCGTTTTGAATGAAAGTCCAGCTTTCAGTTTTAAAGGGGTGTTCTCATTAAGCGAAGATGTGCCTACATTGCCGAAGTAGCAGTCTTGTATCAGGAAGCTGCTGCGGTCTAGGTCTGCATCCAGACTGGTTGTATATAAGAATACTACTTCACCGAAGTGGGCGGAGCTTCGCCTTCTTAGAACGCACCTTCAAGGGCGACATAAATCTTCGATTTTAGTTTATATGCTGAAACTGATTTTACCTTTTTTTTAAACACTGAAAATGCTAAATCTTTTTGTAATATAATAAGTGAAGATTTCATTTAAGTTTGATATCTTCCTCTTCCGAACTGTCGAAGGCAGTATCGTTATTTATAACTATCGACATAACCACGATGTTTATTATCAGACAGTCCGAATGCTATATTACAACCTTTTTCTCGTCTGTCCAATAACAACGGGCACCATTTTCCGTTCGTCAACGCTTTCAACGAATGCACAGGGTATTCGTGGAAGCGAAACAGCTGTTGTAATATTTATAAAAACCTTCAATTAGTTAAAGCAATCTAAATCTGTGTCGAGTTCATTTTGAAGTCAAGTCAAAGTTTTTGATTTTTTAAAAGTTGTATAGGGATATAATATATATCTACAAAGGAAATAATGAGTAAACGAACAAACGAACGAACGAACAAACGAACGAAAGAACGAACGAACGAACGAACGAATGAATGAATGAATGAACGAACGAACGAACAAACGAAAGAACGAATGAACGAACGAACGAATGAATGAATGAACGAACGAACGAACGATCGATCAAACGAACAAACGGATTGATGGATGAATGAATGAATGAATGAATGAACGAACGAATGAATGAATGAATGAATGAATGAATGAATGGAGTTTTACGGTCTATCAGCCTCCGTCGGCTATGTAAGGTCAATGATCCCCAAATTTACTTGAGACGGCTAGAGCATAATCAAGTCGAATTACAATTTCCCTTCATTATTCGTCTTTCACGAATCGTGTAGGGAAACGCGGGAGGAGGTCTATTCATTTTACCCCCTGCCCACCGGGGGAGACATCTACATGCATCAGTGATAGCTACT
>JAWQFJ010019290.1:0-12029 GCA_034096865.1 Theodoxus fluviatilis | reverse complement strand
GGTCATAGACCACAGCGTGCCTGTTGGCAGTGAACACGGTCATACACCACAGCGTGCCTGTTGGCAGTGAACACGGTCATACACCACAGCGTGTCTGTTGGCAGTGAACACGGTCATACACCACAGCGTGTCTATTGGCAGTGAACACGGTCATACACCACAGCGTGCCTGTTGGCAGTGAACACGGTCATAGACCACAGCGTGCCTGTTGGCAGTGAACACGGTCATAGACCACAGCGTGCCTGTTGGCAGTGAACACGGTCATAGACCACAGCGTGCCTGTTGGCAGTGAACACGGTCATACACCACAGCGTGCCTATTGGCAGTGAACACGGTCATACACCACAGCGTGTCTATTGGCAGTGAACACGGTCATACACCACAGCGTGCCTATTGGCAGTGAACACGGTCATAGACCACAGCGTGCCTGTTGGCAGGGAACACGGTCATAGACCACAGCGTGTATGAGGGAGATGAAGGAGCTCCGTGTCCAGGGAAGAACAACGGATTGGTCTGCAGCGGCTAAACTCCGGCCTCGCCCTCGTGCTGTCTTGCCGCCAGGGAGTGGCTGCAGGACTTTCTCGCCCGCAGTCGCGCTTGCTGGCGTGATGTTCTAGGTTGCACGGATTCTGCAGTCGCATGTTCGGGAGAGGTGCTTCGTTCTCTCCGCATCGCTCCACCCAGGAATGACCTCAGGGTAGCTGTGACATCAGTATTGGTATGCGAGCTCCACCAGCCCGAGACACGGCACCAAGCCAGATGCGCGTTTCTCAGGACTAGGATTCGCTAGAAAAGCTAGTAAAGGCAATTACCAGAGATCCTATATACCTCATACTAACTTCGCTAGCGTAGCTTACTCTAGTCCTGAGAAACGCACTTCATTTGGACTGCCTTTTACCAAAGGTCCTATATACCTTATACTAACTTCGCTAGCGTATCCCAGTCCCGAGAAACGCACCTCATATGGACTGCCTTTTACCAAAGGTCTAACCTTATACTAACTTCGCTAGCGTACCCTAGTCCTGAGAAACGCGCCTCATTTGGATGGCCTTTTACCAAAGGTCCTATATACCTTATACTAACTTCGCTAGCGTACCCTAGTCCTGAGAAACGCGCCTCGTTTGGACTGCCTTTTACCAAAGGTCCTATATACCTTATACTAACTTCGCTAGCGTACCCTAGTCCTGAGAAACGCGCCTCATTTGGATGGCCTTTTACCAAAGGTCCTATATACCTTATACTAACTTAGCTAGCGTAGCTTACTCTAGTCCTGAGAAACGCACTTCATTTGGATTGCCTTTTACCAAAGGTCTACACCTTATACTAACTTAGCTAGCGTAGCTTACTCTAGTCCTGAGAAACGCACTTCATTTGGATTGCCTTTTACCAAAGGTCTACACCTTATACTAACTTCGCTAGCGTACCCTAGTCCTGAGAAACGCGCCTCATTTGGATGGCCTTTTACCAAAGGTCCTATATACCTTATACTAACTTCGCTAGCGTAGCTTACTCTAGTCCTGAGAAACGCGCCTCATTTGGATGGCCTTTTACCAAAGGTCTACACCTTATACTAACTTCGCTAGCGTAGCTTACTCTAGTCCTGAGAAACGCACCTCATTTGGATGGCCTTTTACCAAAGGTCCTATATACCTTATACTAACTTAGCTAGCGTAGCTTACTCTAGTCCTGAGAAACGCACTTCATTTGGATTGCCTTTTACCAAAGGTCTACACCTTATACTAACTTCGCTAGCGTAGCTTACTCTAGTCCTGAGAAACGCACCTCATTTGGACTGCCTTTTACCAAAGGTCTACACCTTATACTAACTTAGCTAGCGTAGCGTACCCTAGTCCTGAGAAACGCACTTCATTTGGACTGCCTTTTACCAAAGGTCTACACCTTATACTAACTTCGCTAGCGTACTCTAGTCCTGAGAAACGCACTTCATTTGGATTGCCTTTTACCAAAGGTCTACACCTTATACTAACTTCGCTAGCGTAGCTTACTCTAGTCCTGAGAAACGCACTTCATTTGGATTGCCTTTTACCAAAGGTCTACACCTTATACTAACTTCGCTAGCGTACCCTAGTCCTGAGAAACGCACTTCATTTGGATTGCCTTTTACCAAAGGTCCTATATACCTTATACTAACTTAGCTAGCGTACCCTTGTCTGAGAAACGCGCCTCATTTGGACTGCCTTTTACCAAAGGTCCTATATACCTTATACTAACTTCGCTAGCGTAGCTTACTCTAGTCCTGAGAAACGCACTTCATTTGGATTGCCTTTTACCAAAGGTCTACACCTTATACTAACTTCGCTAGCGTACCCTAGTCCTGAGAAACGCACTTCATTTGGATTGCCTTTTACCAAAGGTCTACACCTTATACTAACTTCGCTAGCGTACTCTAGTCCTGAGAAACGCACTTCATTTGGATTGCCTTTTACCAAAGGTCTACACCTTATACTAACTTAGCTAGCGTAGCTTACTCTAGTCCTGAGAAACGCACTTCATTTGGATTGCCTTTTACCAAAGGTCTACACCTTATACTAACTTAGCTAGCGTACCCTTGTCTGAGAAACCCGCCTCTGCATGAGGTAAGTAACACTGCACCCCGCAGTGGAGATGGTGCTGAAGTCTGACTGCGCGGATCGTCTGTGTTCCTTGTCTCTGTGGCCGGGTGCCTGCCTGTATAGGAATGATAAAGCTGCCTAATGATTAGGGGGTAACGTGTCGAGCAGTCTGATCCCAAGATTTGGCTGGCATCCCCAATAAAATACCTTCAAACACAGAGTCTTTATCTGCATGTTCCAAAGAAGTGGAGCTGGAGTGACAACCTTTTCATGCCTTCGCCTCCTCAGCCATTGTGGCCAACAGAGGTCAACTGGTACCTTGTGCATATGCGTCACACGTGAGAAGGACGGGGTTAAATGGGTCACGTGACACGATGGCCGAAGCACACGCAGGCACTGCGGCTGTCCAGGTATGAAATGCACATGTCCAGCCTTGCTTGGAGGTGTTGGAGCATTCTGGTCGCACTTTGACGCTCGCTCTTCTCTATCTGTTCGTCAGACACAAACCTTCATGCTATACAGCTGTAGGAACTGGATGAGAGTATCGTTTCTTTCAGTACCATTCACACACACACACGTACACACACACACGTACACACACACACATACACACACACACACGTACACACACACACATACACACACACACACGTACACACACACACACACACACACACACACACACACACATACACACACGTACACACACACACGTACACACACACACGTACACACACACGTACACACACACGTACACACACATACACACACACATACACACACACATACACACACACGTACACACACACACATACACACACACATACACACACACACGTACACACACACACGTACACACACACACACACACATACACACACATACACACACACACACACGTACACACACACACACACGTACACACACACACGTACACACACACACACATACACACACACACCCACACGTACACACACACACGTACACACACACACATACACACACACACACGTACACACACACACACGTACACACACACACATACACACACACATACACACACACTCACACGTACACACACACACGTACACACACACACACACACACACACACACACACACACACACACACACAGTGACACACACACATACACACACACACACACACATACACACACACACACACACACACGTACACACACACACACGTACACACACACACACGTACACACACACACACACACACACACACACACACACGTACACACACACACACACGTACACACACACACGTACACACACACACACACACACACACACACACGTACACACACACACACACGTACACACACACACACACACACACGCACACACACACACACACACACAAACACACACACACACAAACACACACACACACACACACACACACACACACACACACAAAACACACACATAATGGGAATGCATACGACAGACAAAACCACCAGCAGGACACATACTTGTATGAAGACCATAAAGAGGGAGGTGATCAGCAGAAGTCCCGAGTTCTCAGTGAGCTGCTTTTCGATCAGAGGTCCGCACGGACTCGAGAAGTAATAGCGCTTCCGTTTGAGCTTGCACAGGTCATAGTTCAAGGGCTCGTTGCCTTTCCGCGCTTGGACACAGCAGGACTTTGGGATCATCACGTCCACCATGCCCACGTCATCAGTGGACTTGGGCACGGTCAGCTGGAAGTCCTCCACGCTCTCCACTCCGCAGCAGCGCATGAGCTTCTGCAAGGGGTGCCAGACATTCTGCAAGCGCTCCTCATCTCCAGTGGAGAAATCGTGGATGAAGGACATGATGGCTTTCTGCCTGATCTGCTCACGCACGTTGTAGTAGAAGAGGAAGCTGAGGGCAAAGCAGATGATGGCCAGGAAGGTCACCTCCATCAAGCCCGCCACGAACAGTAAGTACTTGCTAGCAGTTCCTTGAAACACGGCCACACAGCCGACCATCCCCGATACGAAGCCCGAGATGCCGAGAATGAGCGTGATGATGGAGGCGGGTTTCAGCAGAGTGAGGGCTCCCTCCACAGCCTGGGCTGAGTGGTTCTCCCCCGTGTCCCACACCACCTCCACCATGAAGGAACCCACCCCTATGCAAACGGAGCCAGCCAGTGCGACTGCAATGCAGCAGGACAGGTTTATCTTGCTCTTTCGCAACCTTTGGTTCTTCAGAGAGGCTGCTATGAAGGCCTCCTCGATGTTCAAACTGAAGAGACGCGTCATCCTCCCGCCGGGTGCGTGCGGGGACACGACCACCGCAGCACAGGTTCCTGGACCTCTGCAGACAAATCTGTTGCCAGTGGAACAATTTTGGGCTTTAGCGTCAACAGAGCTGATGATGGCTTCTTGACGTCACCATGACGTCACTCAGTCTCGCATAATTTGCATTTTATTTCTTGCCAATGTATGTATCGACCTCTCCCGATTGCGTACTTTCGCGGCCTGATTTGCGTGTCACGTGGTACACACAAATTGTGCTGGAGGGTTTCCGAGTGCACAGCAGAGTTGAGCGTGGTTGTGATCGTGTTGTTGATGGTGCTTTTCCAGCGAGAAAATGTCAATACCAGCAGTGAAACAGAAAGAAAAGTACATTGACAGTCTTGATAAGTTATCAAGACTTCGGTATGTTGATAAAATATCAGCTGTGGGAGGACTAGATCCGTATAAAATTGTTGACTGGTCGGACGATGTAAAGCTTTTCCCCTCTGTAGCAGTTGAGGACATCCATGACTATTTGGTGCACAGAACCAGTTTCTACACCAGCAAGGCTTTGAAAGCTTTCAAGGCACTGGGTGCTCATAATCAGCACACATCAGGGTGGGTGAAGAGTCTCTTCGTTCACAAGCCACGAGGGTGTGACAACACAGTGATCACTGCAGAGCTAAGTGGGCCATCATTGGCGTCAGATTGTTTAGCCAGTTTTCAGAGTTTTGTGTTCCTTTCACTTGATGCAGCTGCACAAATTTGAACCTTAAAAAGAAAAGATGTATGTGCATATCAAAAGTGAATTAATTTTTGCTCTTTAGAATTAAAAGGTGTATGAAAACATGCATACATGTGTCAACAGTGAATTGTATAGTATCTCACTTTGTCATCATCAGAACTTCCACCCTCTCTCTCGAAAAACTTCTCTGAAAATGTGACACTTTGTCTGTCCACTTTCTGCTGCAGCATGATCTTCTCAGTCCTCAACTTCTGGATGTCTGCCTCCATTGCCTGCATGTAGTCCATGGTGATGTCAGTCTGTGTGTCTGAATCCATGGTGGCAGTCTGTGTGTCTGACTCTGAATCCATGGTTTCTGCGTGTCCATCCCCATCAGTCTCTGCCAATTCTGCCTCATTCAGTCCTTCAGGAAAAGTGCCTTGCCCATGATTCTGCTTGCGGTTTTGTCTTCTGTCATACCTGTAAACATGAACACACAATTTTAAAACCAAATAGAATACAACAAAAGCAAAAGCACCTAATACTCAGTAACAGCTGCTAAGCAGAACCTATGGATATTGGTGCAAGCATGCCCCCATTTTTTTAAAATAAAATTTAATCTGGTACCTTGCTTAATGCTAGATTGTTATGACCACTTAGGCACTACCATGTACTTGTAAACAAACTATTCTTTTTGTGTGTGTGTGTGTTGTAGTTAGATCATGACTTAGTGATCATCATTATAATACTGGTCGCTGTCATTGGTCACTGTGATAGATTGTTCTTACCTGTTGAAACTTGACGGTTTGACTGTGTAGCCCAAGTGAAGTGTTGGGATCCAGTCTGGGTTGTCTTCTTGGTGCAGTTCAGATGGTTTGCCTGAAACAGGTCCATGTAATTGGAAAATATTTAAACAATTCACAAATATCTGACAAAACAAACACTAAGCAACAAAGCATTTTCTGTGCAGTTAGAAAACCAAACAACTTTTAACACCTTTACCCCCTACTGCTCTAGAGTGTGCTTTGTTGATTCAAGTTCAGATCCCCACGTACCCCATCCCACCCCAATTGTATTAAAAATGTAAAGTAACCTAGTGCCCATGCTCAACTATGTGCACAGTCAAAAAATTGACATAGCCCTACACCTACATGTAGGCCTAAGTAAAATAAACTGACCATGTTGTTTGGCTAAAATGACTGACTCTTCCTTGCTTCTCCAGCACTACTCAGAGGGCCAGCATTGTTTCATGTTGTTTTTACATTCCACAATTATGTTAGACCAAGTTCACCATAAGTGATTTCATGAAAACAAACTTACCCTTGATGAAGTGTCTAGAACAAACGCGTGTCCAAGTGCGAACTGTCTTGTCTGTCACCTCCTTTCTGTTGATCTGTTTGATCCAAAGTCGTCTTCTTTTTGCTGTCAATTCGCGAATTTGTGACCCCTTGTTAGTAATCACTGTTGGAATCCTATGGTAGGACACAACATTCGTTCGTTTACTACTGTGGGAACAGCCATTCACACAGCAATCGTTCGTCATTGTGAAAATGAAAACTTCAAAACACGCGGCTGGCAGTGCATTCAGAGTAACGACCCTCCAGCAAATCCTCCAGGGGCGTGTACACAGAAAGTGATGACGCGAATCGGGAGAGGTCGATGTATGTATGTATGTATGTATGTATGTATGTATGTATGTATGTATGTATGTATGTATGTATGTATGTATGTATGTATGTATGTGTGTATTAGCTTTTATAATGCGCTATTCTCACGCCGAGGCATGCTCAAAGCGCCCACAATTTGTCTTAAAACAAAAAGGTCTTCAGTTTTTTTTCCGGAAGCTGACCAGGTTTTTTGACCTCCTCAATTCCTCTGGGGCCGCATTCCAGAATCTTGGACCAGTGTATGAGAAGACTCTCTCTCTCTCTCTCTCTCTCTCTCTCTCTCTCTCTCTCTCTGTCTCTCTCTGAATCCCTTTAGATGTTTCGAGGGAGCACAGAGAAGAAGTATCCGTGATGATCGGACAACTCTCGACGGTTTATAGTCTTGTACAAGATCGGAAAGATACTGTGGAGCAGCACCTGAAACACACTTGTACACATTGCACAAACACTTGTGCTGGATGCGATCTTTGATGGGCAGCCAGTGAAGGGACTCCAGAACCGGCGAGACGATTGCCCACCTAGGGGAGCGCTTCACTAGTCATGCGGAAATGTTTTGGAGCCGCTGGAATGTCGTATCTGATACTGATTCGGTCCAGTAAGAAGACTGTTACAATAGTCCAGCTTTGAATAGGACCAAAGAAGCACCATGGTCGCAGAGTCCCTCTCTGTCAAGCATTGACTGATTCTCCGAATTCGTCGGAGATTCAGTAACCTATAATCTTTGATTCAAGTGAGCAGATGACGTCACCTGACGCATGTGGGATTCTAGGAAAATTGCATACGCATCGTGGTTTGCCGTCTCTCTGTAGCTTTCAGATGATGAATATTGGTTCTTCTTCTTCTTTCTTCAGTCTGCCGCCTTCAACAATGTGAAGATTCTGCAGACACCCGGTTTTTACTCCTGGGTGGGGAGTTGTGCGTGCTGGGTATATTTTTCTGTGGCCGGCACTCACCCGTCAAGGACATGAGCGTCAGGATCTTTATAGTGCGTGATTGATGTTGTGCATGCGTATCACACACTAGACCTCGGTTTATGAAGGTCCCATCCGAAAGACCTGTAAAGCCCTGAGGAGGGCCGTTTGGTAGCCCTGAAGAGGGCCGTTTGGTACCCGGTTTCACTCCTGGGTGGGGAAAAGCAATGCGAGTTAAGCATCTTGCTTAAGGATGCAACACTGGGGACCGCGCAGCTTCGAACGCCGCACCTACTGGCCGCAAGCGGCTGTAGGTCCAGCACGCTAACCACTCGGCCACTCACCTCAAGTCCTACGACCTAATTGGTGCTGTCCTGGAAATGGTTCCCTTCATAGTGACAGAATACACCTTCAATTTGGTATTACTTGTCCCCGACTCGGTGTGCTCGGCTCCGTCAAAGGGCTGTGGGGGGGCGTGGGGACCATAGTCTGTGCGCGATCAGACGACTCACACGAACAGCTACGTTCTCCTGGCCTCCGGAATTCGTGTCACTTTGGGGTGATCTAAAAATGAATATGTATTGCCCGTATAAATTACGGTTCATTCGTGTCGGTGGTGGTCATTCATGTAAAAAAGGTTCACTGCTTTCTTGCAAATATCACCAAGAAGGAAAAACAATTAAATTTAATGGTACAAGATAATTTTATTTTTTTCGAACTGTTGTATGATATTTAGTATCCTATTTCAGGCTTAACTTGTTGGTAGTTTTGTGACAGACCAAGTGAAATAGTTGTCCGGGACTACGATTCTCGGGGACCAGTAATGCTATCCTCCAGACTCATCCGCTCTTCTCTAACTTTTAAAATGTAGCCATGTGCAAAGTCTTTGAGGAATTGATTATGCTCACTTGGCCAAGACGGTGACGGAGAATTGGCACAGAATGGGGCCGCCCCTGGCTGAGCTACTGAGGCAGGCCCCTGGCTGAGCTATTGGAGCAGGCCCCTGACTGAGTACCGGAGCAGGCCCCTGCTGATGCTACGGAGCAGGCCCCTGGCTGAGCTATACTGGAGCTGCCCTGCTGAGCTTTGGAGCAGGCCCTGCTGAGGTACTGGAGCAGGCCCCTGGCTGAGCTACTGGGAGGCCGGGCCCCTGTGCCTGAAGCTAGTGGAGGCAGGCCTCCTTGGCTGAAGCTAACTGGTAGCAGGCCCCCAGCCTTGAGACATCACACTGAGAGCAAGCCCTCTGGCTTGAGCTAGCTGGAAGCAGTGCGCCCTGGGCTGAGCTACTGGACTTGGTCCCTGGCTGATTTTAGATGGATGCAGGCTGTCTGGCTAGAGCTCCTAGGAGCCGGCAGCCCTTGGTTGGAGCTACTGGGCAGGCCCGTGTGGCTGAGCTAGCTGGAGCAGGTCCTGGCTGTAGCATCATGCTGGAGCAGGCCCCTGGCTGAAGCTGATATTGGAGCAGGTCCTGGCTGAGCTACTGGCAGCAGTGCCCCCATGGCTGAGCTACTGGAGTCAAGATCCTGGCCTGGGCTTATTGGCGCAAGACCCTGGCTGAGCTACTGTCGAGCAGGCCCAGAAAGCCCAGCAGCGTGGGGTCCTCCAGCTTGATGAAGGAGACAATCAAGGCGGCTCAGGCTGTTTCTTCTTTGTTGTCTGGCGAATGCGACATTTAACCATCGTTTAGGCTCCAGCTTCTAGCGTGTGTACACTCAAATCCAATGGCTGTCCCCAATGCTATGACTGTGAGTGTGACTGTGAGTGTGGCTGTGAGTGTGACTGTGAGTTGTGACTATGCGTTGTGACTGTAAGTGTGAACTATGAGTATGACTGCTGAGTGTGGAGTGTGACTGAGTGGTAGCACCTGTGAGTGTGTACTGTGGAGTGTGACTGGCTGACGTAGGCGGGGCCACGCGAGTGGCAAAAGCATCGAAAGTACAACGACGAAGACGTGCCGGGCAATGACGTGGGGACCACGTTTCTTGACTGTAGCGGCGAAATTATAGTCCGTGTGCATTGCCAAAGACTGCCGGTCCTCCTTCATACAGCTGAGGAGCGTTGTCTCCAGGGGTCGCCGCGCTAAAGCAAAGGTTAGGCAATGGCAAGTCAACTGCGGAGCGGTTCTGCAGAGACAAAGGAGAGCGCTAAGCCAGGTTTAGCAAATGGCAATTCGAACTGAGGAGCGTTTCTCAGGTACAAGAAGGATGCGCGAGCAAGGTTGGCAGATGGCAATTCAACTGGAGAAGCGGTTCTCAGGACATTAGAGATCGCTCATGAGAGTTGACTTACTTACCTGAGCGTCCTTATGCACTCATTGATTTGCCTTTCTGCAACATAGGGCCGCAACAACAAACCCCAAACGCACACGGTTTCTGGCAAGTCCTCTTCAGCTCCGCCCATGTCATTCTGGTGGCCTTTACTTCAGCGTCGACACTCCTACGCCAAGTCTGTTTTGGTCGACCCACTTTGCGCTTTCCTTGTGGGTTCCAGTCCAAAGCCTGCCTGGTGATGTTAGATGCAGGCTTTCGTAGCGTGTGGCCGATCCATCCCCATTTTCGTTTCCTGATCTCCTGGTCGATTGGGGCTTGATTTGTCCTGTCCCACAGATTTTCATTGGAGACAGTCTCTGGCCATCTGATGTTGAGGATATTTCTCAGGCATCTGTTGACGAATGTCTGGAGCTTGTGGGTGTTGGTCTTTGTTACCCGCCTTGTTTCTGAGCCATATAGCAGGACAGACTTCACATTGGTGTTGAATATTCGGATTTTATTGTGGAGTGAGAGGGCTGTTGATCTCCAGATTGGGCGCAAGGTGTTGAAGGCGTATCTTGCTTTGTTGATTCGGCACTTGATGTCTTCATCTGTCCCCCCATCTTTGCTGACTACACTGCCCAGGTAAACGAACTTGTCTGTTTCCTTGATGTATACTTGATGTGGTCGCACTGAGTCTTGATGTCTGTTATTTATCCTCATGACTTCTGTCTTTCCGGTGTTGATTTGGAGTCCAGTCTTCTCGGCTTCTTCTGCGACGCGGCATAGCTTCTCTTGTGCATCTTGGTGCCTGTGGGAGAGAAGGCTGATGTCATCAGCGAAGTCAAGGTCTTCCAGCTGCTGCGTGAGGGTCCACTGGATACCTGTCCTCTGGCCTGCTGTAGACTGTCGCATGATCCAGTCAACCACCATCAGGAAGATTGTCGGCGAGAGTAAACAGCCTTGACGGACGCCGGTTTGTACTGAGACGGGCTCCGTCAGCTTCCCGTCATGGACGACTTGGCAGGTGGCATCCTCGTAAAGTTGTTGGAAGATGGTAACAAACTTTGGTGGGAAGCCATAGTGATGCATCAGTCTCCAGATGACGTCTCTGTCGACACTGTCAAACGCCTTCTAAAAGTCCACGAAGACTGTGTACAGGGGGTCTGCCACTCCAGCGACTGCTCGATGATAATCCGCAGTGTGGCAATCTGGTCTGTGCATGATCTATCTTGACGGAAGCCTGCCTGTTCATCCCGTAGTTTCTTGTCAAGAGCGGTATTCACTCTCTCCATGATGATTCTTGTTAATACTTTCCCGGGGATGGACAGCAGCATGATTCCCCTCCAGTTGTTGCAGGATGACAGGTCTCCTTTCTTTGGCAGCTTTTCAAGGTTGCCTTTCTTCCAGTCTTCTGGCACTCTCTCCTGTTCCCATCTCAGTTGAGGTATGGATGTCTGCCTTCAGCGCTTCGGGTGGTATACCGTCGGGACTTGCCGCCTTGCCTGACTTGAGCGACTTATGGCTTTGGTTATATCTGCCTTGGTTGGAGGGTTGGTGTTGACGTCCCGGATTTTTCGACAGTAGTAGTAGGTCACCTCATGTTTGTTTGACGTCCTTGGAAAAAAACCTCACTGGGGGTGATCGAAACAATCAT
>JAWQFJ010019288.1:12500-27787 GCA_034096865.1 Theodoxus fluviatilis | reverse complement strand
AATATATATAGAGATGTGAAACCTGAAACTTCCAAAATATAGGCCTATTCATGGATAATTCAGCTTTCCAAATGTGGTAAAATTTCAAAATTGCTCAAGTGATCTCATCGGTGCAGATCCTGTTGTATCTCAATGTGACCGAAGAATCAGTCTAACTTATTTTGAAAGGACCGGTCACATAAATGCATTTCAGTATTAACGCTACCATGCGTACTGGCAACCATCTACTTGTCTCTTCCACATTCCATCATCTGCTTCTCATTCCCTATCATTGTCCTCTTCCCCCTCTCTTCCACACTCCATCCCCTGCTTCTCATTCCCTATCATTGTCCTCTTCCCCCTCTCTTCCACACTCCATCCCCTGCTTCTCGTTCCCTATCACTGTCCTCTTCCCCCTCTCTTCCACATTCCATCCCCTGCTCCTCATTCCCTATCACTGTCCTCTTCCCCCTCTCTTCCACACTCCATCCCCTGCTCCTCATTCCCTATCACTGTCCTCTTCCCCCTCTCTTCCACACTCCATCCCCTGCTCCTCATTCCCTATCACTGTCCTCTTCCCCCTCTCTTCCACACTCCATCACCTGCTTCTCATTCCCTATCACTGTCCTCTTCCCCCTCTCTTCCACACTCCATCCCCTGCTTCTCATTCCCTATCACTGTCCTCTTCCCCCTCTCTTCCACACTCCATCCCCTGCTTCTCATTCCCTATCACTGTCCTCTTACCCCTCTCTTCCACACTCCATCACCTGCTTCTCATTCCCTATCACTGTCCTCTTCCCCCTCTCTTCCACACTCCATCACCTGCTTCTCATTCCCTATCACTGTCCTCTTCCCCCTCTCTTCCACACTCCATCACCTGCTTCTCATTCCCTATCACTGTCCTCTTCCCCCTCTCTTCCACACTCCATCCCCTGCTTCTCATTCCCTATCATTGTCCTCTTCCCCCTCTCTTCCACATTCCATCACCTGCTTCTCATTCCCTATCATTGTCCTCTTCCCCCTCTCTTCCACACTCCATCACCTGCTTCTCATTCCCTATCACTGTCCTCTTCCCCCTCTCTTCCACACTCCATCCCCTGCTCCTCATTCCCTATCACTGTCCTCTTCCCCCTCTCTTCCACACTCCATCCCCTGCTTCTCATTCCCTATCACTGTCCTCTTCCCCCTCTCTTCCACACGCCATCCCCTGCTTCTCATTCCCTATCATTGTCCTCTTCCCCCTCTCTTCCACACTCCATCACCTGCTTCTCATTGCCTATCATTGTCCTCTTCCCCCTCTCTTCCACACTCCATCCCCTGCTTCTCATTCCCTATCATTGTCCTCTTCCCCCTCTCTTCCACACTCCATCCCCTGCTTCTCATTCCCTATCATTGTCCTCTTCCCCCTCTCTTCCACACTCCATCCCCTGCTTCTCATTGCCTATCACTGTCCTCTTCCCCCTCTCTTCCATACTCCATCCCCTGCTTCTCATTCCCTATCACTGTCCTCTTCCCCCTCTCTTCCACACTCCATCCCCTGCTTCTCATTCCCTATCACTGTCCTCTTCCCCCTCTCTTCCACACTCCATCACCTGCTTCTCATTGCCTATCACTGTCCTCTTCCCCCTCTCTTCCACACTCCATCACCTGCTTCTCATTCCCTATCACTGTCCTCTTCCCCCTCTCTTCCACATTTCATCACCTGCTTCTCATTCCCTATCACTGTCCTCTTCCCCCTCTCTTCCACACTCCATCACCTGCTTCTCATTCCCTATCACTGTCCTCTTCCCCCTCTCTTCCACACTCCATCACCTGCTTCTCATTCCCTATCACTGTCCTCTTCCCCCTCTCTTCCACACTCCATCACCTGCTTCTCATTCCCTATCACTGTCCTCTTCCCCCTCTCTTCCACACTCCATCCCCTGCTTCTCATTCCCTATCACTGTCCTCTTCCCCCTCTCTTCCGCACTCCATCACCTGCTTCTCATTCCCTATCACTGTCCTCTTCCCCCTCTCTTCCACACTCCATCACCTGCTTCTCATTGCCTATCATTGTCCTCTTCCCCCTCTCTTCCACACTCCATCACCTGCTTCTCATTCCCTATCATTGTCCTCTTACCCCTCTCTTCCACACTCCATCACCTGCTTCTCATTCCCTATCACTGTCCTCTTCCCCCTCTCTTCCACACTCCATCACCTGCTTCTCATTCCCTATCACTGTCCTCTTCCCCCTCTCTTCCACACTCCATCCCCTGCTTCTCATTCCCTATCACTGTCCTCTTCCTCCCCCTCTGCTTGCCTGCTATCTGTCTGTCACTGCATTTGTCGTCAAGTACCAGTGACGGATTTATCACGTGACCCAGTGATCAGGAGGTAAGGTGTGAAGAAGTGTGAGAGTCAAACATGGATGAAAAGTTGCTATGGAAAACAATGCCTTTACCTCTACATATACACACACACGCACGCAAACACACGCACACACATACGCACGCACGCACACACTCACACACACACTCACACACACACACGCACCTCTACACACACACACATACAAACATACACACACAAACATACATACACACACTCACACACATACATACACACACACACAAATACACACACACTCACGCACACCTACACATACACACCTACACACACAAACTCACACACACTTACACATACACACATACACTCACACACACACATACACACCCACACAAACACACACACACTCACACACACCTACACATACACACACAAACACACACCTACACATACACACATACACACACAAACACACACCTACACATACACACATACACACGCACACATACACACATACTCACACACTCACAAACACACACACATACACACACACACAAATACACAAACACACACACACACTCACACACACCTACACACACACACATACACACATACACACACAAACACACACACCTACACATACACACATACACACGCACACATACACACATACTCACACACTCACAAAACACACACACATACACACACACAAATACACACACACAAATACACACACACACATACACACACACACACACACTCCCCCCATTCCACATTCCCGGTCTGCACCCTCTACTTCCACTACCAGCCCTGCCTCTGAGGCATCCCTCACTTCACACCTGAGGTCGATCATATGCTTGGAACGCCACAAACTCAATCTCCGTGTTTTCGCCGCGGTTTTGACCTCTTTGATAAGGTGCACTTCAAGCTGGCCTCGGGCTCTCCCCGTCCTGGAGGCGGAGAATTTTCACCAGATGCGATTGTTGGGGTCTGCGAGCAGGAAAACCAGGGAGAAGTCTGGTAATTGTTTGCCCAGGAACAATCCCAGCTCCAAAGCGTCAACGGGCCTTTGAAAATTTGAGTCAGCATCACGTGATGTCGTTGGCATAAGTGTCAGGATGAACTTGACTTATTTGACTTATGCCTCTTGATTCCTTGAGGAACATAGGGCCGCAACAACACTCCTCCAACGCACACGCTTGTGGCAGGTCCTCTTCAGCTCCGTCCATGTCATTCTGGTGGCCTTTACTTCAGCGTTGACACTCCTACACCAAGTCTGTTTTGGTCGACCCACTTTGCGCTTTCCTTGTGGGTTCCAGTCCAATGCCTGCCTGGTGATTTTAGATGCAGGCTTTCGTAGCGTGTGGCCGATCCATCCCCATTTTCGTTTCCTGATCTCCTGGTCGATTGGGGCTTGTTTTGTCCTGTCCCACAGATTTTCATTGGAGACAGTCTCTGGCCATCTGATGTTGAGGATATTTCTCAGGCCTCTGTTGACGAATGTCTGGAGCTTGTGGGTGTTGGTCTTTGTTACCCGCTAGAATTCCCCTTTCTAGAGGTACGTTTTGAATTGATAGGGTTGTTGAGGGGTTTTTTCTTCAGAAAAGTGTATTTTGGTCGCCGTGTTTCTGTTTCAGTTATATACTTTTGACCCCGTAATTTTGCTCCTTATGCAGGAACTAGAATGATTCATCGCAATCAAGTTTGTTTCTTACACCAAAGCTGAAACTAAATAATAAACAAACCAGACATCTCTTTGTTCTCGTGTCGCATTGGTCAGCGTGGTTACTCGTTTTCACAACCTTCCTGATTTAGTTTAATGTACAATATTAGAAACTCGAGGTTGTAAGGCTGAAGATAATAATAGAAAGCGAGAGACCTTTAACCAATTTGGAACCTGGCTCATAAGGAATCAATATGTGGAAATGAGTGAGTAGTACTGTAATACAACGCACTTTTCCCCTTAAATGTCTCTCTTTTTTAAAATACCCGCCATTACCACTCAAGTCACGATAGGTTTTTTCAAAGCTGGGCTATTTTCAGCCTCACACTCCCAAGGAGATATAAAACAGGCCCTTTTCCTCAAATACACCTCCTTTTCAAATTTCACGTTCATACTACTCGGCCACAAAACGGTTTTTTCAAAGTTTATTCAATTTCAGCCTCACACTCCAGGAAGATACCAAGATAAGTACTGGCATTCTAGCGAGGGGTGAGTCAATGTTTTTCACCGACACGCAGGGAGTCAATTGTTTCTCCTTCCTGACCGGCAGCAAGCACGTGACCCCCGTGACATGACATTTCTGTGTCACCCCGAGTGCAGGGTTTCAGAATACTCGACGTTGCTTCCGCCGTAGGAAACCCAGCCTCGTAGACCTCCACAGGAACTCCCAGACTCGCAAATGTTGCCGTTTCCACGATTCATATTCAGTTCCATGCCTCCTCAGCAGTTTTCGTCGACCGCCAACTCCTTCCAGATGCGGATGTGGTTTGATCCATTCTGGTGTGGAAATCCACGGGGTTTTTTTTCTTCTGTTTTCCACCACAGACTTGTCTTGATTCCACAGACAATGCAAGGTGCACCCTGGTGAATGCCAATGACGAGTGCGTGCGTGCGTGCGTGCGTGCGTGAAACATCGAATTCTACGACCGATTAAATTCACTCTAGTTTTGCAGGTGAGGAATTTCGCAGGCTAAACTCATATTTGCACTCCTAGTTTATGTGATTCAGGCAGCCTGGACAGTTGGGCATTCTCGTTTTGCCTAAATGTGAGTTTGCATGGTAAACCAGCCGATAGTCGCTGGACGAGTTTCTGAACAACGTCCTCGCAAAATTGTCATGGGGCGAATAATCTATCGTTTTCTGTATCATTACCTAATAGTTTTTTTTAACTTATGCTACAAACATACAGTTTGTAAATAAAAACCTTATTAATTTTGTGTTTAAAAAAACAACTCTTAAGCCTGATTTTCTCAAGCACGGTAAATTGAAGGAGATATCTTGAAATTTGCGACCAAATACACAACCCAAAACATTGTGAATGTGAAGTCATACAGCGGAGATTGAGACGTAAGGAGCACAATCAACGCATTCAGCGCGAGGTGTGCTAATGTGTCCCGGAGGCAGAGAAACTGAAGCCTAAAAATTCAGGCTTCACAAGACGGGACGAGACAAGCTCAGTAAAACTCGGGCACTGCAGTCGATAACTACATCGTCTTCAGTTGACAGGGTAAATCAGGTACTGTAGTCAGTGACTACATCGTCTTCAGTTGACAGGGTAAATCAGGTACTGTAGTCAGTGACTACATCGTCTTCAGTTGACAGGGTAAATCAGGTACTTTAGTCAGTGACTACATCGTCTTCAGTTGACAGGGTAAATCAGGCACTGTAGTCAGTGACTACATCGTCCTCTGCTGACAAAATGGTGCATGCAATGTGACTACATGAGCGCCATAACACACAAAAGGTAAAATAGTATAAACGCACGTTTTATATTGCGCCTTTTCACCCGTTAATGTGTGCTCAAACTGCATACTCTCACCCCCCTGGTCATGGGCCACTCACCCCCCTGGTCATGGGCTACTCAGTTTATCACTCCCGCACCATTTCAACTCATGTGGGCAAGTACAACCAGGCTGCGGATGAACGCACCAAAGTTATTTTTCATAATGCACCAGCTCAGTCCTCACAGGTACCTGTTTTACTCCACGGTGGAGAGAAGCAATGTGAATGAAGTACGTTGCTCAAGAATACAACTCTGGTATTCGTGCAGCTTCGAACGCCGCACCCACTAGCCATGAGCGACTGCAGGTCAAGTGCTCTGACCACGCGGCCACAGAGTCCTGGAGCTACACACAGCCTTTTACCTAACGCCAGTCCTGGAGCTCCACACAGCCTTTTACCTAACGCCAGTCCTGGAGCTCCACACAGCCTATTACCTAACGCCAGTCCTGGAGCTCCACACAGCCTATTACCTAACGCCAGTCCTGGAGCTCCACACAGCCTTTTACCTAACGCCAGTCCTGGAGCTCCACACAGCCTTTTACCTAACGCCAGTCCTGGAGCTCCACACAGCCTATTACCTAACGCCAGTCCTGGAGCTCCACACAGCCTATTACCTAACGCCAGTCCTGGAGCTCCACACAGCCTTTTACCTAACGCCAGTCCTGGAGCTACACACAGCCTATTACCTAACGCCAGTCCTGGAGCTCCACACAGCCTTTTACCTAACGCCAGTCCTGGAGCTCCACACAGCCTTTTACCTAACGCCAGTCCTGGAGCTCCACACAGCCTTTTACCTAACGCCAGTCCTGGAGCTCCACACAGCCTTTTACCTAACGCCAGTCCTGGAGCTACACACAGCCTATTACCTAACGCCAGTCCTGGAGCTACACACAGCCTTTTACCTAACGCCAGTCCTGGAGCTACACACAGCCTTTTACCTAACGCCAGTCCTGGAGCTCCACACAGCCTTTTACCTGACGCCAGTCCTGGAGCTACACACAGCCTTTTACCTAACGCCAGTCCTGGAGCTCCACACAGCCTTTTACCTAACGCCAGTCCTGGAGCTACACACAGCCTATTACCTAACGCCAGTGAAATGTTACTTTAATTTCTGTATGTGTGATGAATAAAGTCTGTGAAATGCTATGTTCTACTATGCTATGCTATGCTGTGCTCTGTTATGGTTTGCAATGCTATGCTATGCTCTGTTATGCTGTGCTAAGCTTTGATATGCTTTGCTAAGCTCTGTTATGCTATGCTGTGCTATGCTTTGCTAAGCTAAGTTAAGCTATGCTATGCTTAGCTAAGCTCTGTTATGCTATGCTGTGCTCTGTTATGGTTTGCAATGCTATGCTATGCTCTGTTATGCTGTGCTATGCTATGCTATGCTATGCTACGCTAAGCTAAGCTTAGCTAAGCTATGCTATGCTATACTATGCTATGCAATGCTATGCTTTGCTAAGCTCTGTTATGCTATGCTATGCAGTACCATGCAATGTTATGCTATGCTATGCAGTATCATGCAATGCTATGCTATGCTATGCTATGCTATGCTCTGTTATGCTATGCTATGCTATGCAATGCTATGCTTTGCTAAGCTCTGATATGCTATGCTATGCAGTACCATGCAATGCTATGCTATGCTATGCTCTGTTATGCTATGTTATGCTGTGCTATGCTCTGTTATTCTATGCTATGCTATGCTATGCAATGCTATGTTATGCTATGCTATGCTATGCTATGCTATGCTATGCTATGCTTTGCAATGCAATGCTATGTTATGCTATGCTATGCTATGCTATGTTATGTTATGCAATGCTATGCTATGCTATGCTATGCTATGCTATGCTATGCTATACTATGCTATGCTATGCTATGCAATGCAATGCAATGCAATGCAATGCTATGCAATGCAATGCAATGCAATGCTATGCAATGCAATGCAATGCTATGCTATGCTATGCTATGCTATGCTATGCTATGATATGCTATGCTATGCTATGCTATGCTATGCTATGTAATGCTATGCTATGTAATGCTGTGTTACGTTACCTGCATAGGTGCGGTCCGAGAGGATGGACTCGTCGAGGGCAATGAGCGAGGGGTTGCGGATGATGGAGAGTCCGGGGAAACGGAGGCTGGCTTTCCAGCGCTGGCTCTCCATGGAGACCTGGCCCACCTCCTTGGTCAGCCGCTCCAGCCCCTGCTCCACCGCCTCCAGCTGGTTGGACAGCTGGCTCTTCTCCTTCTGCAGCGACTCCACACGCATCTCCAACTGCCTCACCGTGCGCTCCACGTTGCGCGTGCACCTGGTGTGGAGAGAGACATGGAGGATGAGGTGGGTGAGGTGTTTCAGATGAGGCACAAGTGTGTCAGATGGAATAAGGTGTCCGAAACAGTTTATCAGAGGCTGAAGCGATGAAAATAAAATCCCCAATCTGCCGAGTCATATACGGGGCTTGACCGACTGACGACTGATAGGGACTCAAAGATGCCAAAGGTAATATGTGTATGTACGGGTGTTGTTTTATATAGCGCATCGACAGAAAGACAGGCGCTTTGACAGACATAAACAAACAAATTAACAAACAAACACCTCTACATACACACACACACACACATTCACACACACACACAAACACACACATACACAATCAAACACACACACAAACACATAAACACACACACATACAAACACACACGCACACACAAACACATACACACACACACACACAAACACATAAACACACACATACAAACACACACGCACACACAGACACATACACACAAACACACACACACAAACACACACACAAATACACACACACATACACACACACAAACACACGCACACACACACAAACACACACACACAGACACACACACACACACACACACAAACACACACACAAACATACACACACACACACACACACACACACACACACACACACACACGCAGAGGCAGGTTAGCCGGCAGGCACACTGACTGAGCGATTGACGGACTGACTGACTAAATGTTGCCTAAACAATTTACTAATGAATGAATGGCTGATTAAATGAATGAATAACCAACAAATAAACAATTACTTCAAAATTGACAAATAAGCTGCCTCACTCCCAGTCTTCCATGGAATACTCCAGTTTCATTCCTTCTCGTCTTGTTCTTTTGTTCTCTTTCGCTGTCTCCTCCCTCTTCCTCCTCCCCTTCTTCTCTTCTTTGCTGCTTACTTGCTCTCTTTTTTTTCAATGACCTTTCTTATCACTGGCACCCGTCAGCTATCGTCACACAGTGCAAGATCACGTGATCCCTCATCAGTCTTCAAAATGGCTGCCAGTAGGCACAGCCAATGATACCCTTGGTGGCTTGCTGCTTCCTGCGTGGGAACTGCTCTGCTATGATTGAGAGTGGAGAGTTCAAAGTTACTCAAACGCAACAACCAAGCATTACGGAATGCTTGTTCTCGATACAGACGCTCTTACATGTATTCTTGCAGCCATGTTTACACTTCCATTGAAGCACACGCAATGCAATGTACTACAATACGATACGATACGTCATAATACGACGTACAATACAATATACAATTAATACAATACAATTCAACACGATAAATACAAAGCAATACAATACAATACAACATGACACAGTACATACACTACAACATAAGGAGTGAAATACAATACCACAACACAATACAATGCAACACAGTACAGTATGCTACGATGAGAATCAATGCTATACAATACGATACCAAATAGTATGATACGACCCAAATAAATTCAATATACGCTGTTCATCCTGGAAGGAAATGTATGTACCGATCCTAAAAATATAACACAGTACGGAAAACAAAAAGCAGATACAGGCTATCGCAATAATAAAATCACGTATCGATATCATTTAAGAGAGTCAGACCAGTCAAAAGCGATTGTACAACTGGGTTCAACCAGGCCTTTACTGCAAGCACGCGCACACGCACGCATACACAAACATGCACACACAAACATTCACGCACAAACACGCACGCACACTGGCTTACCTGCACTCGTCAGTGACGCTGGCGGAGTGGTCGATCTGCACCTGGCTGACGGGGGGAGGCAGGGTGAAAGGGGTGGGGGTGGGTGCAGGAGTGGGGGGTGCGGGGGTGCGGTAGTGCGTGTGAACCGGGTACTGTGGCCTGCGGACAAAGAGAACATGTCACTGTAGGAAATTTCTTAAAAGACAACTGCAATAAATTCTATTGAATGGAAAGAGTTGCTCGCACCACGGCGCTGTGTCCAGCGACAGGGCTGAATGAGGACACAGACTGATCATTTTAGAACAGGTGATCCATTATTCATAGCAAAAACTTGGATGTCTTTCCCAACAAATGCAAACACTTAAGCTGATGAGAAGTTTAAAGCGAGAAAAGATGGCTTCTCCAATAGACAAGCCACCATTTCTCTCTTAATAAAAACTTTTTATCAGCATATCGTTTGTTTGTGTTGGGACAGATATTCATATATCTGTATGTTTTTGCTATGAATGACGGTTTATTTCTTTTGAAGTTGTCAGAGCCCTAATTCGGCCTTGTCCTTGGCCAGAGCGCTGCGCTACGAACAAAGTCTGCCCTTTTTAGTGACACGGTAGCCACATGGCTAGGCAAGGCTAGGCTAGGCAAGGCTAGGCAAGGCTAGGCAAGGCTAGGTAAGGCTAGGCAAGGCTAGGCAAAGACACTTGAATGAACAGGTGAATCATCTCCTCAGAAACGTAAAGCTTGAATGAATGCCAACCCACGTTTGCAATAGCTCGTATGCAGAACATGCATCCTCGTTAGCAAACATGCTATCTTATGATTTTTTTTAAAATCTTGCAGAATTTTCTCATAAAATGCATGATTATCTTAACTTTCACCTACTCCACTTCGTTTGACAATGTTATACTATATTCAAAGTGAATCGCATAAAACAGTTACGTTGAGAGAGACGAAAAACATTTTTCTAGGACCGAAAGAAAGATTGAGTAAGCAACTAGGAAGTGGTTTGGATTTTCTATTCAAGTATATCATATTGAGTATGGCCCAAGACCCACCTATTTGTGGGATTCTTGCAGTATTTCAGAGAAAATGTATGTACATGTATATATACGAATGCTTACCTCCTTCATTCTTATCGTCCTTATTGTACTATCTTCAAAGTCAATCGCAAGAAACCTTTATGTTGAAAGATGAATTAAAACCCACGAAGACACCTTCAAGAAGACCCGAAATCAAGACTAATTGAGGATTTAGGAAATATGGAGATCTTTTATTTACTACTCATCATCTTAAGTAATCACTATCATCCAAGCATCTGTGATTTTAGAACCTGTTACGAATTCACCAGCAGAAACATCTAAAAGTCCCCACCATCACCATCGTCATCCATGCATCTGTGATGTGAGAACCTGTTACGAATTCACCAGCAGAAACATCTAAAAGTCCCCACCATCACCATCATCATCCATGCACCTGTGATGTGAGAACCTGTTACGAATTCACCAGCAGAAACATCTAAAAGTCCCCACCATCACCATCGTCATCCATGCATCTGTGAGGTGAGAACCTGTTACGAATACATCAGTGCGGGCATCTAAGAGTCCAGACTGACCTGGTGGTGGTGACCTGGTAAGTGGGACGTTGGGTAGGACGGGTGTACGGACGGCGTGTGACGTAGGCACGGGTGGGAGGTCGCGTGGTCCTGGCGTAATACGGGTACTGAGTCCTGCTCTGGCTGTCGGGGTACCTGGTTGCATACTCCGTCCTGAGTAGACAAGAGAAAGAACAGTTTCATTGCTGTCAAGCAAAGCTGTAATTGAGATGATTGAATGATTGACAAAGGTAAACGTGCTTTTAAACGACAAGTGTCGTTCTGGAGGTTTTTGATACAATATTCGATTATGTTTTCACAAATACAACAGCATAGTTGAAAATACTGACTTCTGCAAAGTAAGTAGTTTATCAAATATTTGTCGATCAATTAACACCGAAATGTTTGCGCATTACATTCCAAGTTGAACGTACTACATCCCACTTTGAACGTACTACGTCCCACTTTGAACGTACTACGTCCCACTTTGAACGTACTACGTCCCACTTTGAACGTACTACGTCCCACTTTGTAAGTACTACGTCCCACTTTGTAAGTACTTCCTTCCACTTTGAACGTACTATGTCCCATTTTGTAAATACTACGTCCCACTTTGTAAGTACTACGTCCCACTTTGTAAGCACCACGTCCCACTCTGTAAGTGCTACGTGCCACTTTGTAAGTACCACGTCCCACTCTGTAAGTACTGCGTCCCACTTTATAAGTACTACGTCCCACTTTGAAAGCACCACGTCCCACTCTGTAAGTACTACGTCCCACTCTGCAAGTACTACGTCCCACTTTGAAAGTACTACGTCCCACTTTGTAAGTACTACGTCCCACTCCGTAAGTACTACGTCCCACTCTGTGAGTCCTACGTCCCACTTTGAACGTACCACGTCCCACTTTGAACGTACCACGTCCCACTCTGTAAGCACTACGTCCCACTTTATAAGTACCACATCCCACTCTGTAAGTACTACATCCCACTCTGTAAGTACTACGTCCCACTTTGTAAGTACCACGTCCCACTCTGTAAGTACTACGTCCCACTTTGTAAGTACTACGTCCCACTTTGTAAGTACCACGTCCCACTTTGTAAGTACTACGTCCCACTTTGTAAGTACCACGTCCCACTCTGTAAGTACTACGTCCTACTTTGTAAGTACTACGTCCCACTATATATGTACTACGTCCCACTTTGTAAGTACTACGTCCCACTTTGAACATACTACGTCCCACTATATATGTACTACGTCCCACTTTGTAAGTACTACGTCTCACTATGTAAGTACTGCGTCCCACTATGTAAGTACTACGTCCCACTTTGAACATACTACGTCCCACTATGTACGTACTACGTCCCACTTTGAACATACTACGTCCCACATTGTACGTACTACTTCCCACTTTGTAAGTACTACTTCCCACTTTGTAAGTACTACGTCCCACTTTGTAGGTACTACGTCCCACTTTGTAAGTACTACATCCCACTTTGAACATACGACGTCCCACTATGTACGTACTACGTCCCACTTTGAACATACTACGTCCCACATTGTACGTACTACTTCCCACTTTGTAAGTACTACTTCCCACCTTGTAAGAACTACTTCCCACTTTGAACATACTACGTCCCACTATGTACGTACTACGTCCCACTTTGAACATACTACGTCCCACTTTGTAAGTACTACGTCCCACTTTGTAAGTACTACGACCTTCTTTGTAAGTACTACGTCCCACTTTGTAAGTACTACGTCCCACTTTGTAAGTACTACGTCCCACTTTGAACGTACTACGTCCCACTTTGAACGTACTACGTCCCACTTTGAACGTACTACGTCCCACTTTGAACGTACTACGTCCCACTTTGAAAGTACTACGTCCCACTTTGAACGTACTACGTCCCACATTGTAAGTACTACTTCCCACTTTGAGCGTGCTACGTCCCACTTTGTAAGTACTACATCCCACTCTGTAAGTACTACGTCCCACTTTGAACATACTACGTCCCACTTTGAAAGTACTACGTCCCACTTTGAACATACTACGTCCCACTTTGCACGTACTACTTCCCACTTTGTAAGTACTATGACCCACTTTGTAAGTTCTACGTCTCACCTTGTAAGTACTATGTCCCACTTTGTAAGTACTACGTCCCACTCTGTAAGTACCACATCCCACTATGTAAGTACTACGTCCCACCTTGTAAGTACTACGTCCCACTTTGTAAGTACTACGTCCCACTCTGTAAGTACCACATCCCACTATGTAAGTACTACGTCCCACCTTGTAAGTACTACGTCCCACTTTGTAAGTACTACGTCCCACTCTGTAAGTACCACATCCCACCCTGTAAGTACTACGTCCCACTCTGTAAGTACTACGTCCCACTCTGCAAGTACTACGTCCCACTTTGTAAGTACTACGTCCCACTCTGTAAATACTATGTCCCACTCTGTAAGTACTACGTCCCACTTTGTAAGTACTACGTCCCACTTTGTAAGTACTACGTCTCACTCTGTAAGTACTACGTCCCACTTTGTAAGTACTAAGTCCCACTTTGTATGTACTACTTCCCACTTTATAAGTACTATGTCCCACTTTGTGAGTACTACGTCCCACTTTGTAAGTACAACGTCCCACTTTATAAGTACTACGTCCCAATATGTAAGTACTACATCCCGCTCTGTAAGTACTACGTCCCACTCTGTAAGAACTACGTCCCACTTTGTAAGTACTACATCCCACTCTGTAAGTACTACATCCCAATTTAAAAGTACTACGTCCCACTTTGAACGTTCTACGTCCCACTTTGAACATACCACGTCCCACTTTGAACGTACTACGTCACACTTTGAACGTATTTTATCCTACTTTGAACGTACTACGTCCCACTTTGAACATACTACGTCCCACTTTGAACGTACTACGTCGCATTAGTAACGTGCCACGTGATTTTCTCATCTCGTTCGGTACCAAAAGCAAGCTCACAAATCGGTTTCAAACACGCTTTAATTTTATATTTAAAAACATATAACAAATTTATTTCAAACAAGACGTGCAGTCTGAAATACTGTTATTGCCGTAAAGCTTCAGAAAAACTTTGCACTTTTCCTATATTGACGCCTTCAAGAACATCAGCATCATGTTTACCGAACAAGGTTTTCGTTAAGGCTTTCCACAAAAGTCACAATGACTATTTCTGGACTCGATAATCAGAGAAGGTCGAATTTTCTAAACGACTTCATCAACCTTCTTCCACAGTGGTGATGGTCGCCATTAAGAGCATCGTATAATTGCATTGTATTTCACCAAAAACTTGGAGACAATTTCAACATGCAGGACATCAGACATCCTGCAGTCTCATGAGCCTCTTCTTGAAGGAGAACCTATCACATTGGCACGACTCCACACCAATATAAGCTTGTTCAGGACATCCAGGACTGGCTCATAATGCATGCACCCGTCTCCAGCAGACATCCTGCAAGGCCATAAACAGGAAAATCACTAGAATAGTTTAGAGTAAACGCAAATCAAGTCACGATGTTTCTAGTTTTTCGCCTATTCCGGATCGCATAGGGAGATACAGTGGGTCTATGCTATTACCCCCAACCCACAGAGGGTTCCTTGAAGGGTGGCTGATGGAGAGCTGGATTCAAGACCCAGTGGCATTGTGTGCGACTCGTGCCTTGCCTTGGAAAAACGTTGATGAATGCCAACTAGTTAAGTCTGGCAGTGGCCATGCTGAGCAGGCTTGTAAATGAATCCAAGTCAATGGCGATTTCTTCTCTGTGCATGTACATGATCTTGTTGTCAATGGCGATTTCTTCTCTCTCTGTGCATGTACATGATCTTGTTGTCA
>JAWQFJ010019288.1:0-7500 GCA_034096865.1 Theodoxus fluviatilis | reverse complement strand
TACTGAAGCAGCGGTCATTTTGAAAAAACGGTCTCAGAAGATTTACCCTCTTCAGACATTAAACACCTTAGCAAAGGTATTTCAAACTGTTTCCAAAAATAGCTGACCTTATTTTTCTTCGACATCCACAGAGCGGGAACGCCGAGAGAGTGGCCTTTCTAACGGTATATAACATGAAGGGGTTCTGCAAGGGTTTAGGTGTGTTTATTGCGGCTAAAATGAGGCAATTAGCACTAATTACAGGGAGCTTTTGATACAATACATAACACAAAAGTCTTTATTTTACCATCAAAATATAATTCTTCAACATGTTTCTTTTACTGGCATGATAGTTTGAACCATGTATAATCTATTTTTTATCAAAAAGTGAAAATCACTCAGATTGACCCTCCCTGCCTTTTCTCAGACTTAGCGCAAAAGAGGGCCGCGCGACTTAGCACTGGTTTTGTCGTGGCTGGTCACATTTAAATATTTAACTTTTGAGATGTGTGATATTTGTGTGCCTGCAAGTCTGTTTTTTCAGCATCAGCAAAAGAAAAACAACAATGTAGGGATGACAGCAAAGTTTCGGGTTAGGTGACACATTGTTGGGAAGCCTAATCACTAGAGCACACATCCTCGCTACACGAGAACTTACCATGGCATCTTGGGCAGAAAAGCCAATGAGTTCAGTCAGGACCTGAGGGAATACAAATACACAGTCAACTTTGACTATTATTGTGTGGATTTTCAAGCAGCCAATTAGGTGGTAAATTCCCCTAATGGTAATAAACAAAAAGACCTTAATTTTGACAGTTTTTCCCTCCCATACCAAGCCCTTCGATTGACAGACAGGAAAAATCTGGGACCAGAGGCGGGACTGAGTGAGTGACCTTTCGGTTAGCGCCCGAAATGCTCTACCAGCTGAACTACCATGGTCCATGTTGTCTTCTCCTGTCTACACTGCCTTGCATCAGCAGCTGCTGTTTTGGCCTCATATAACCTAGTTGGTGCATAACCTGTATGTTATTATAATAACCTATCTATTGTGACCTATTTCAAACTTGATACCCTACTCAACGAAGACCATCCAAATAAAGAAGACGAAAAAAATCAAAATCACAAAAATCGCACTTCTGTCATTTTCTCAAGGACCCCTGGAAGTGCCATTGTAGGAATTATAGAGAAACATCAGTGACCACTGACCCCATTGGACAGGGCGACATCCAGGCTGGAAGTGCCATTGTAGGAATTATAGAGAAACATCAGTGACCACTGACCCCATTGGACAGGGCGACATCCAGGCTGGAAGTGCCATTGTAGGAATTATAGAGAAACATCAGTGACCACTGACCCCATTGGACAGGGCGACATCCAGGCTGGAAGTGCCATTGTAGGAATTATAGAGAAACATCAGTGACCACTGACCCCATTGGACAGGGCGACATCCAGGCTGGAAGTGCCATTGTAGGAATTATAGAGAAACATCAGTGACCACTGACCCCATTGGACAGGGCGACATCCAGGCTGGAAGTGCCATTGTAGGAATTATAGAGAAACATCAGTGACCACTGACCCCATTGGACAGGGCGACATCCAGGCTGGAAGTGCCATTGTAGGAATTATAGAGAAACATCAGTGACCACTGACCCCATTGGACAGGGCGACATCCAGGCTGGAAGTGCCATTGTAGGAATTATAGAGAAACATCAGTGACCACTGACCCCATTGGACAGGGCGACATCCAGGCTGGAAGTGCCATTGTAGGAATTATAGAGAAACATCAGTGACCACTGACCCCATTGGACAGGGCGACATCCAGGCTGGAAGTGCCATTGTAGGAATTATAGAGAAACATCAGTGACCACTGACCCCATTGGACAGGGCGACATCCAGGCTGGAAGTGCCATTGTAGGAATTATAGAGAAACATCAGTGACCACTGACCCCATTGGACAGGGCGACATCCAGGCTGGAAGTGCCATTGTAGGAATTATAGAGAAACATCAGTGACCACTGACCCCATTGGACAGGGCGACATCCAGGCTGGAAGTGCCATTGTAGGAATTATAGAGAAACATCAGTGACCACTGACCCCATTGGACAGGGCGACATCCAGGCTGGAAGTGCCATTGTAGGAATTATAGAGAAACATCAGTGACCACTGACCCCATTGGACAGGGCGACATCCAGGCTGGAAGTGCCATTGTAGGAATTATAGAGAAACATCAGTGACCACTGACCCCATTGGACAGGGCGACATCCAGGCTGGAAGTGCCATTGTAGGAATTATAGAGAAACATCAGTGACCACTGACCCCATTGGACAGGGCGACATCCAGGCTGGAAGTGCCATTGTAGGAATTATAGAGAAACATCAGTGACCACTGACCCCATTGGACAGGGCGACATCCAGGCTGGAAGTGCCATTGTAGGAATTATAGAGAAACATCAGTGACCACTGACCCCATTGGACAGGGCGACATCCAGGCTGGAAGTGCCATTGTAGGAATTATAGAGAAACATCAGTGACCACTGACCCCATTGGACAGGGCGACATCCAGGCTGGAAGTGCCATTGTAGGAATTATAGAGAAACATCAGTGACCACTGACCCCATTGGACAGGGCGACATCCAGGCTGGAAGTGCCATTGTAGGAATTATAGAGAAACATCAGTGACCACTGACCCCATTGGACAGGGCGACATCCAGGCTGGCAGAGCCATCGTTGATTTTACAGGAAATGTGCCAGCGTCCCCTACTGGAGTCCAGTTTGCTGGTCAGCGTGGAGATGTAGGCCTGTACACATACAGTATACTCAGTGTACACAATACATACACTTAAGCCTGTACAAACACAATACACAATTCATGCAGTATACACAACGCACAACAATACATGCATGCACAGCCACACTTTAGTCCAGTTTGCTGGTCAGCGTGGAGATGTAGGCCTGTACACATACAGTATACTCAGTGTACACAATACATACACAATACGCACACATAGGCCTGTATACACAATACACAATATATTCAGTGTACACAATACATACACATATGCCTGTAAACACACAAAACACAGTACACTCTACATACACAATACTCAAACATAGGCCTGTAAACACACAAAACACAATACATTTAGTCTATACAGTGCACAACAATAAAAACCGCTGGCGCTGAACCTCCAGGTTTTGGCACTATTTAAAAAAGATCGGGTTCGAACCCGCAACCTCTCGAGAAAAGAGGAGGGGAAAACACATACACAAAACCACAAAAAACCAGGTCGGGTTTGAACCCACAACCTCTCGAAAAAAGAGAGAGAAAAAAGTTTCAGCGCACGCATGACCAAGAGTTCAATGCTCTACCAAATGTGCCATTGAAAACTGATATGGCTGAGTGTTTTTAAAGCATCTATAACGTTCTTTTCCGTAAACCACCGCAAGATTTTGAACATCTCATATAAAGACCATGTCACGAATGAGGAAATCAGCAACAGGGTCAGGAGAGCAATTGGACAGCACGAAGACCTGCTCTCAATCGTGAAAAGCAGAAAGCTGAAGTGGTACGGTCACGTGTCAAGAGGCAGTGGGCTGGCCAAGACCATCCTGCAAGGTACCGTACGCGTACCAGGTGGGAGAAGGAGAGGCAGGCAGAGAAAGAGGTGGGAATACTACATCAAAGAGTGGACAGGCTTGACCTTTGCTGACTCACAGCGAGCCACAGAGGATAGAGATCGATGGAGGAAGATTGTCCGAAAGTCATCAGTGGTGCCTCAACAACCCATCTCAGGGTTAAGAGACTGAACCAAAGACCATACATTAATAAGACCGCACACTCGGCTGATTTTAGCGAGATTTCCGACAGAGTGATCTCCCCGTTTTCGCGTGTCTCCCCCAGAGCGCTTGTGCGAGATATGTTGTATAGATTATGCCACGTGCGTGAGGAATAAAGTTTAGTGAACGAATAGCAGAATGCAAGTGCGTGCAAGGGTTTTTATAGTATTTCTTGACAGCGATATGTGTGTGAGAAACCGTTTGTTTCGTAATTTGTAAACATGAACAATAATTAACCGAGTGCGTGGAGAAGCGAGCGTAAACACTAAAATGAAAATCCCCACACTAAACTAAAGCTGGGAAAAGGGTCAAGGTGTCAGTAAACTATATCTCTCGTAAAAGATCTATACACAATTTTCTCCACGGAAAAGCACGTCCCTAACAAGCTGGTCTAAATAAAGAAATAAACACCGGACGCATAATTATGATCTACGCCCGGCCTGAGCAGCAGACGATCGAGCAGCATAAAATGATAAACGCGAGAAGAACAGAAAAATCGAACTTCGTAATTTGTGATGCACAAGATTCCTTTCACTGTTGAACCTCAGGAGAAAATACTGTTGTTAAAAATGCTGAATTTGTTAAAAACTGTGATGACAAAGACAATGCAACGTGTGTAAATCCGTACCTCGCTTCGCGTAGTGTAAAAATAGCCGAGTGCGCGTCTTAGTACGAAACGACTAGGTACAAAAACGTCCAGGATACGAAACGACACGCATCGTAAAAAATCCTTCTTTCACCTTCACCGATGTTCTCGAATTTATTCTCCTCGCATTGATTCTATAATAGGATCCATGCTGCTCGAAAATCTCCTGGCAAATGACGTCACGTTATTCGACGTCAAATGATCACGTCACAGATTTTGCAAATGGAGTCTGTTGTATCGTTTTCATTGCAACACCAAAATGTAAAAAAGTCACTTTCTTTTCAAACCTCGATTCTGAAAATTTGATAATATTGAATCGGACCTAACTTCCAGTCAGTGTGCAAAATCTCAAGGAAATCCGTCCAGTAGTTTTTGAGATATAAGCTGTGGAGTCGGGACAGACAGACAGACACACACACAGACAGATAAAGTCTGTAGGACCTCCAGTAAACCTGGAGGGATAAACACTTGTACAATCACACTTTAGTCCAGTCTGCTGGTCAATACAGAGGAGAAGGCCTGTACACACACAATATATATATATATATATACACATATATATATATTACCGGAAACAAGCGGAGCCAGGAATTACGCGTAATCCCTAAGCGTTTTAGTGAATACACGTAATAACTGTTTCACTCGGGGATTACGCGTAACCACTGAAATTTCCAGTGATTACGCGAAATTCCTGAAAAACGACCCCAGTTATTACGCGTAATCCCTGACACTCTGATGGCGTGTACTTTAATGTATTCTTGCATTTTTATGCATTTTTTAAAATGTTGGTTTTGTAGTGCCTGAAAATATGTTTCACAAAAAATAATTGTGTTTTGAAATGTTGATCTGGTATTGCAAATACATCATATTGCTTTTGTAGTGCTGAATCTTACATGTGTTTCCTTTCCCTCTCCAAGCGACCAATGCACTACATTGTCACTTGTTGAAACAATTAAGGCTGCTATGGCAGCGTGAGTTGCACTTAAGCCCTGCTTTAAAGTATCTGCATCACCTTGTCTGACACTTTTTGGAGCCAGTACAGTTGCATCTTGTGAAGCCTTGCCCACCCGTAGCCGACTGAGAAATGATCGCCAAGCGCAGTGAAACTGTTTTTTCAGTGTTGATGTCGTCAGTGTGCAGAAGGCGCTGAGGGCAGAGATCGAACTGGTTTCTGGAATACAGACCACTGAGAATACCAGCTTTAACGGCTATCCTGTATTGGTCGGTGTCTTCTCGTTTGTCAATTATGATACCAAGAATGTTTCTGGCATCACCTCTCCCGCGATCGACCTGAGGAATCGGCACGGCAACATTGTCTCCCGGTTGGCCAGCCTTCAGATCTATGCGACTTCTTTTCACCATCCTTTCTGCTTGAGAAGCTTGAGCATCGACTGCTGCACGACGACGCTTTTTGATTGCTTTGATGTTTTCTGCAACCGTGTGGCTTTCATCAGAAGAAACAGGGCTGTCAATTGCAACATCGTTGGCAGTATGGTTGTCAGGATCTTGTGCTGAGACTTGCTGACTTGTCACATTGTCAACAGTGTAGTTCGGATCTTGTGCTGAGACTTGCTGACTTGTCACATTGTCAACAGTGTAGTCAGAATCTTCTGTTGGCCTGACTGGTGCGTAAGCAAGAAGATCCTCCTCAGTCTCCATCCTAGCAATCACTTCCTGCGGTAAAGACGAACTAGTAAGCCTGTCACGAACATCACAGCCAAACATCGCAGAGTACGGGGAACACTTTATGCCAGAATGGAGAGCACGGTTTTTCTGAAACTGAACAAACTTGATGCCTGTGGGCCAGTCTTGTGAGTCGTTGTCAGCCATCCATGCAACCAGCATATCCTTAATGTCACCATTTGCACGTTCAACCGACCCCTGACTTTGGGGATGGCGAGGCTTCCCATGCACCAAGGTTAGGGCGAGCCAAACTTCCTTCAACTCTGTAATAACGTGTGCAGTGAACTCGGATCCGTTATCGCTTTGTAGGATAACGGGTGCACCAATTAGAAGAAAAATATCCAACAGATGAAAAGCTAAATCTGCAGCTCCTTTAGACGTCAGGGCTCGAAGGATACAAAACTTTGTCATGTGATCCTGATAAACCATGATCCATTTTTTGTTGGCTCCGCTCATGCTTTGCATATCGATAAGATCAATCTGTGCTATTGATGAGAACTCTTTTGTCAGGATAGGACGAACCACCACGCCCTTCGTCATCGGTCGTTTTCGTTTCTTTTAGCATTCGTTATCATTAAAACCTGAGACTGACGAAAATACTAGACTGAATTCGAAGTGAAAACTTACTTCTCCAGATAATAGTAACCGAGCCTCTCCTTGCTTTGCGGATTACCAGCAGCTGCTTTCAAGTCATCGATGATCTTCTGGTAATCTCTTTTTGGAATTAACCCTCTTTTGTTTGCATTAAAATGCTTGGTGAGAGACTTCGTAAATTTCGCCTCGATCGACATCTTGTTGAGACAGGGCAAGAATGAAGCATAAAGCAAGGGGTCAGACCAATGGGAAAGAACGCAGGCCTATACGATAAGCCAAAGAATCCGGGGAGTTGATACACAGTTCAAATCTGAACTGCATTCATTGAAATTCGCTCATGTTGATCTAGATCTATCCTTCGTTCTTGTATCACGGATTTGAGCTGGTTCAGAATACTGACACAAACCTTAGGCTCTCCCAACAAGCAAACTACACTGAATCATCATCATCATCATCATCATCATCATCATCATCATCATCATCGTCGTCGTCGTCGTCGTCGTCGTCGTCGTCACCGTCGTCATCAACGGCGTCGTCATCAACGTCATATCAGGAAATACGCGTAATAACTGGGGTCATTTTTCAAGCAAACTACACGGCATCAGAGTGTCAGGGATTACGCGTAATAACTGGGATCGTTTTTCAGGAATTTCGCGTAATCACTGGAAATGTCAGTGGTTACGCGTAATCCCCGAGTGAAACAGTTATTACGCGTATTCACTAAAACGCTTAGGGATTACGTGTAATTCCTGGCTCCGCTTG